>BLSH010046282.1:635574-646038 GCA_018402905.1 Glandirana rugosa | reverse complement strand
AAACGTGAAAACCAAGACTGTCGCTGACTTTTCTTCCCACACAAGTTGATAGAAATGTAAATGCAACACAGAAGACAGAAGCATCTCAGACAAAATGGATGCATCAGAAAGCATGCTGCAGTTGCTTGTATACACAGGAACACATACCCTGGAATTCATAAAGACACGTGCAGGCAGATTTTTCAAAAGTGTCTCTCATACATTCTAAAAATGGTGAAGAATGTCCCAGATCCATATACTTGTCTAGAACTGGTACTTGAATTTGGCTCATGCTGCGTCACAGCTTTTCTCTCTGTATGCCAAAAGAGAGTTGGTCTTAATTTGCGCAACTTTTACATTTGGTGTATTCAGTGTGACACAATGTAAACGTGGTGCATTTTAAAGCTACCTGAATTTGGTGCAAGAGTCGCTGTCAGAACCAAAAGTGCAAATGCTTCATGAATTCGGCACAATACATTAACAGGAGTGATGAACACCAGAAAAGTGATGCAGCAGCTTTATTGTATTCCCCCTATTGTGTTTGGACAGTTTATCTACTTTGGCTTAGTATATCCACGCATGTACATGTATGCTCATCGACTGTATGCGCCTGTTTCTGTAACATAGACTTGTATGCTTTTTCCCCCAAAAAATTAATTTGTGATTGCTTTGTGATAAAACATGGAATATTTTTTAATTAGCTCTTACAGAGAATGATCATGACTGCCAGTCCCCACTAAAAGGACCACTTCTGTCCACTACAAGACCACTGAAGCTTACAAAAGCTAATGGTATGTATGTTCACATTTTATAGTGTGTTCACATCTTCAGAGAGAGATGCAGCATGTGGCAGCAAAGATCAGTTTCAGCCAGCTTTTTATAGCAAAAAAAGGGGCAAAAAACGAGTTGAATATTTGAATTATTGATATAATTTGCCAAAAAATTGCTTAAATATAGCCACCGTTGGAACTATAGGATCCCCTCTGACAGAAAGGGCTGTTGTTTTTCTGAAATTACATTGGAGTTATGCTGTGTGGCCAGTGTAGGTTTACATATTGCTGCCTAGCAGAGTTCATCTTTAGTTACAAATGGTTTTATACACCTGTACCCATTGTATACAAGATCCTTCTCTTGAGTATAGTGTATGCAGCAGTCAGCATAAACTATATACACATGTTATAATACAATGTTCCCGCTCAATAGAAGCCAAAAAAATGCCTCATAATACTGATTAGGTTTACATTTGGCTGAATTTAATAGAATATTTTTTTTACAGGAGAGGAAAAAGACTACCAGAAACAACTAAAGCAGATGCTTAAAGACTTGGCAAGAGAGAAGGATAAGAACACAGAAAAGGAAATACCCAAAATGACCCAGGTAACAAAACCTTTGTTGTTTTTAATGTCTGTGTCCTTCGTAGAAAGATTAACCTTCACCCTTTCTTCACAGATTTTTGTTTGTCTTTGTACCACACTTTCTTTATTAAACGCTTGCCGTCAGCCCGCCGTCAAATGACGGCGGAGCGGCTCTCGTTCCGGGTAGACGTCATATGACGTCGCACCTTTAAGCCGGGATTGCGCGCGATCGGGCTCGCGCATCCCGGCTCTGTCAGTGTCGGCGTGTCCCCAGGACACGCCGCGTCACCGACGGGGGTGAACAGCCATTGGGCATGGCTGTTTACCATGTGATCGGCCGTGACGATCACAAATGACGTGACGATCACAAATGGCACTTCCCCGATTCGCACTGCGCATGCGCGCGATCGGGAGCGCACTGCGCGTGCGTGTCGGTGGCGGCGTGTTCCTAGAGAACACTGCCTGTCACCGACACAGGTATCAGCCTCCAGCCGGCGGCTGATACCTTGTGATCGGTCGTGATCTGCTTCACAGCTGATCACTTCCAATGTAAACAGAGCGGTAACTCACTGTTACCAGCTCTTCTCTCCTCACACAGTGTCCAGTGTGAGGAGAGAAAAGGGGATGCTCTAAAGTAACATGCTACACCTGAAGTATAGGTGTAACATGTTACAAAAGGTGAACTTATCCTTTAAAGTTTTTTCAGGACATCTTCTACGTTCAAAATCAAGTGGTCAACTTCTGAACTATTCAGTAACCCTGGAGCCTGCTCAGAACCTCTCGTTAAAGTTGCAGCTTCATAATGTAGGCATATCCAGTTCAGCTTTGGACATACTACGTACGTCCAAAGAGTGAACCTTTAACTGCAATCTGATGGCTACAGTAGCAGCCATCAGCTTGTTGTTTAGCCAGCTTCCGGCTTTAAAGTGAAAGTGATGCAGCAGCTCCAGAGCTGCCGATGATTTTCACAGAGCCGGCAGAGCGGTGCCCCCCCTCTCCTCCTATAGTTCCTGGGCTCTCCCGCTTTTACTGGAGCCCAGGGACACAATTGCCTGCTAGGGGAGAGAGATCGCTGTGAGACTGAGGCAAATCCATGCCTTGATCTCGCATGCAACCCGAAGTGATGTCAGTTCCAGTTTCAGATGCACCCTTTCCTGGCGAGTACAGCTAGAGAACACATCTAACAAAGATGATCTGTGCTTGGTTAGATGGCGTAAAGGGTAGGGGAGACATTGGGGTCTATTAGACCCTTAATTTCTCCATAAAGAGTACCTGTCACTTGCTCAATGTGATAGCAATCAAGTAAAAATAAATAAAAAAGGAAAAGAAAAAATTAAAAAAAAATAAAATTCTTGTAAAATATATTAAAAATATTTTTGAAAGATTTCTGAAACCCTCGTTGTCCCCCACACCTGTGCAAGCGTAAGCCCGTGGTATTCATATATATGTAACCCGCGGTCACACCACACGTGTCACATGTTGCCGCAAAAATCAGTGAGTGAGTGAGAACAATAATTCTAGCAGGGATCCTAGTTAACTCTAAACAGATGGTATGTAAAGGCTTTCAAAACATCCCCTATGGTGATTTTTGGGAACCATAGTTTTTGGCGATCTCACGGGCGCATGCAATTTTAAGACATGGAATGTGTTGGTATATATTTACTCGATGCAACCTTATCTTTTATATTTTAACCAACAATGGGTATTATATGGTGTGTTTTTGCACTAAAATTAATTTTATTATATTTTTTCCTGAAAATTTGCATTTAATAAACAGTTGCGCATACATCATGTGACATAAAAAATTGCAACTGTCAACTTTTTATTCTACAGGGCCTCTGTTTTCAAAAAATATATAATGTTCTGGGGGTTTAAGTAATTTTATTGCCAAAAATTAAGATTTTTACATGTATGCAACAAGAAAAAAAAAATTGCTCTGGAGCCGAATTGGATATAAAAGGTTCACATATAGAGGGCTGCACACACTGCCTGATTGAATCTCTCTGTGTCCAGGACTACTCTTGTGTGATTTAGTCGTAAAGGTGTTGGGAACTTGTTACAAATAAATCCTTAGGGCTACTAAGGCTAGCAGTGACTTTATTTGCAATGAGGCTGAATAGGTTCAAGTTTTAGGACTTAAATTTATATGTAAGTAAACAAGAGAATAGAAACGTCCAACCATTTTTCTTTGTAACAGATTCTCTTAATGTATGAGCGTTTTTGTCTTTTTTTTTTCTAATTGATGACATTAAATTATATTGTACCTTTTTTCCCAGCGAGAATTTATACAATTCTGCAAAACCTTATATAGCCTGTTTCATCAAGACCCAGAGGAGAATGATCTGTACCAAGCCATTGCCACAGTGACGACCCTGTTACTTCAGATTGGAGAGGTTGGGCAGCGCAGCATTAGTATCAGTTCAGGAAGTGCCTCAGATGAATTTATTGATTCAGAGAATGGTGCCTGCTCCTCAGATCAAGACTGTGTTTTCTCTGAGACTGCTAGCACTCCAACACACCCTACTCCACCCCTGTCACTAAGTGAAGCAGACTGGGTGGTGTCCTTTGAACACATATTGGCATCTCTCCTGACAGAGCAATCACTGGTGAATTTTTTTGAGAAGCCATTGGATCTGAAACCAAAGTTAGAAAGTGCAAAGAGCAATCCATACAGCCTCAAAATCAATGGGACAAGCCAGCAGCTTTCCATGTTATGCTGAAGAAAGAGCTATGCCTGTCTCCTGTATTTGTAAGGCTCTGAGCAGCTAGCATGATGGAAACTTTTGTGCTCTCTTTCAGCAATTATTTATGTAGTGTGTTTGTCCTTCTCACCAATATGGTTCAGCAATATCTGACGTAATTGCTGCCTAAAGGAGTTGTCTGCAACAGTCAATTTAAGAATCCACTTCTCCTGTATAGCAGCATCCTGACGCCTTTGATATGTTAAGAAGAAGGTCTGTCCACATGAAAAGGAACAGAGATAATTAGATCTGGCGTGGAATAGGATGAGAATTGCTACTGGATTGTAGAAGATTCCTTTAACTCCTCAGTCATATAAGCCATATATATGTCAGCCTATATGGTGATGAGTGTCATTTTTTTAAAGGTTTATTTACTTTATATTGCAGTAAGAAATACGCTCCAATACTCTGGAACACTGTATTTTATATTGAAAATAGGCACATAACACAGATATGGCAATATGACATTCTGTATTGTTGGGTTACCAAAGCACACTGGACGGTTTTTCAATATTGTACTAATAAGTACTTTTTCCTGATGCATCTCTTCTATGAAGCCTACTGTAGGTTCTCTGCTGCCTCTGCTACTTCCAGACAACAAGCTGTCCCATATCAAGGAGTATCTGGCATGCCAAATATTCAGGGGTATAGCTGGGGGCTATGTCCAATGTTCGTTTTGTATATGTGAGTTTTGTGTTTGCACTAATAATAATGTTTCAATGCTGGAAATTGAAACTTTTATTCTATTTGATTTGCATTGGAATTCATGTTAAAAATGTCAAGTTGACTTACCTTGTGCTTTTTGTGTTGGTCTGTGAGAATCTGCACTTTTCAATAAACAAGTTTTTAATTATGCTTCGCTTAAAATAATTATTTTACTAAAACTATGTATATTGACATTGACTGAAGGAGATTCACCCTAGAAAGCACTCTGCAGGTAACTTTTACCATAATGGGGTCAGCAAACCTCCCCACAGGCAAACCCAGGCTATCCCCACAACATCCAGCCCAGCCAAACGCATAACTTCAAAAGCTAGGCTGAGGACATTTGCTCTGGATAATTGCAATTAAATAGACAAAACTCTAACAGCAACTTTGAGAAGAGTCTTGATTGAAGAAAAAAAAATTGTGTATGCGTGCACATAAGATAGGGATTGTAAGCTCTTTGAGAGCAGGGACTGATGTGAATGTACAATATGTAATGCGACGAGTAAATTCTTGGCATTATATAAATACCTGTAATGAATAAATAAGGTGCTAGCATACAAATAGGTTAGTCTTTAACATAGCAGAGCTGAAAAAAAAGATACTAGTAAAAATAGTTCACTGTAAAAAGTCAGGCGTAGAATGCATGAGGCAAACACTAGCAGTGGTGTGTTGCAACATCAACCATGAAGAATTAGGCCAACGCTGTTCCAGAGTGCCTACTCTAGCGCCCCAGAGGCACTTTCAAATCCTTTGTGGCTATCCTCTAATTCAGTAGTGACAGTCATCCACATATTTACATCCCAACCAGGTATTAACGTGAAAAGTAAATTTTTGCATTGGTTACATTTTTGTTTGTTTTTCACAGAAGAAAAAGATTTGTGAGGTCTGAAAAGTTGGCGACCACTGCTTCAGGTGATTTCATTGTATGTAACCTGTATGTCCAGCAGTTTATTGTCACTATTCCTAATTGCAGGTATGCACAACCGTTCTAGTGGAAGCCTACCCTATGTCACCCTCATTTCATAATTGTTCACCTCATTATTATTCCAGTGTATCACATTTTAAACCTCTTTTCTCAAACAAACCATAGTTTGTGGTACAATGCAACCAAATCCTAAAAGCTTTTCTGAAACACAGAAAAATAGGTTCACATAATGAGGAAACTAAATCTAAATCATAAAACAAATATTTGATTCATTGCAGCTACCTTTGGGTGATTGAATACTGGCAAAGAACTTGCTATAACCTTTCCTAGAGCCCAATATATAACACCACTCACTCTGAGTTTTTTGCTATTGTCCTTTAGGTCAACGGTTACCAACCATTGGTCCGTGAGAAAATTGTGGTGGTCCCCAGGGGTTCTGCCGCAAATCAATTTGTGACGGATGTATACTGCCACAAATTGATATACCGCCCTGTTGTTTCCAGTGGTGTTCTCAATGCACGCTGACAGTTAATCAGTGGTGTCCCGGGGGGGCGCCCCCGGGTGACACACGCCAAAGGGGTGACACCCATCGGCAGAGCCCAGTGCAATGTAACTGCACCGATCCCGGTCCGCATCTCTCACGGGATATCTGAGGCTGCGCTGTCCACGCTGCCTCACACAGGTGAGCATAGTGAAGCTGCCTCCCCCTCCTCTCTGTTTACATCTACAGAGGAGGAGAGACACCGCTGTGCTGCACATGGCCGCGGGGGATCTCCATGCGGCTAGCAGGACTCTCTTCTGTGTGTACAGTGCAGAGAGGAGGGGCTCTCTTCAGTACAAGCAGAGCAGTTTGCTTGTACACTGCAGTCTATTAGCTGCCCGGGTCATAGGCCCCTCCCATCTCCACTGTACACACAGAAGAGAGTCCTGCTAGCCAGCCGCATGGAGATCTCCCGGGCGACAGAGCTGCCATCCACCCACCTCCTGCAGGCACCAGGAGGATCATGAACCCTGTGATGTGAGGTATGTACAGTATCTCACAAAAGTGAGTACACCCCTCACATTTTTGTAAATGTTATTATTTCACATGACAACACAGAAGAAATGACACTTTGCTACAATGTAAAGTAGTGAGTGTACAACAGTACAAGTGTATAACAGTGTAAATTTGCTGTCCCCTCAAAATAACTCAACACACATCCATTAATGTCTAAAACGCTGGCAACAAAAGTGCTTACACCCCTAGGTGAAAATGTCCAAATTGGGCCCAATTAGCCATTTTTCCCTCCCTGGTGTCATGTGACTCGTTAGTGTTAGAAGGTCTCAGGTGTGAATGGGGAGCAGGTGTGTTAAATTTGGTGCTATCGCTGTCGCTCTCTTATACTGGTCACTGGAAGTTCAACATGGCACCTCATGGCAAAGAACTCTCTGAGGATCTGAAAAAAAGAAATGTTGCTCTACATAAAGATGGTCGAGGCTATAAGAAGATTGCCAAGACCATGAAACTGAGCTGCAGCACGGTGGCCAAGACCATACAGGTTCCACTTGGAACAGGCCTCGCCATGGTCAACCAAAGAAGTTGAGTGCACGTGCTCAGCGTCATATCCAGAGATGATCTTTTTGAAATAGATGTATGAGTGCTACCAGCATTGCTTCAGAGGTTGAAGGGGGGGTCAGCCTGTCAGTGCTCAGACCATACACCGCACACTGCATCAAATTGGTCTGCGTGGTTGTCATCCCAGAAGGAAGCCTCTTCTAAAGATGGTGCACAAGAAAGAAAGCCCACAGTTTGCTGAAGACAAGCAGACTAAGGACATGGATTACTGGAACCATGTCCTGTGATCTGATGAGACCAAGATAAACTTATTTGGTTCAGATGGTGTCAAGCGTGTGTGTGTGTGTGTGTGTGTGTGTGTGTGTGTGTGTGTGACGGCAACCAGGTAAGGAGTACAAAGACAAGTGTGTCTTGCCTATAGTCAAGGATGGTGGTGGGCGTGTCATGGTCTGGGGCTGCATGAGTGCTGCAGGCACTGGGGAGCTACAGTTCATTGAGGGAACCATGAATGCCAACATGTACTGTGACATACTGAAGCAGAGCTTGATCCCCTCCCTTTGGAGACTGGGCCCCAGGGCACAATTCCAACATAACGACCCCAAACACACCTCCAAGATAACCCCTGCCTTGCTAAAGAAGCTGAGGGTAAAGGTGATTGACTGGCCAAGCATGTCTCCAGACCTAAACCCTATTGAGCACCTGTGGAGCATCCTCAAACAGAAGGTGGAGGAGCGCAAGGTCTCTTAACATCCACCACTGACTCCAGTGGCAACCTGTGAAGCTCTGGTGTACTCCATGACCAAGAGGGTTAAAACAGTGCTGGAAAATAATGGTGGCCACACAAAATATTGACACTTTGGGCCCAATTTGGACATTTTCACTTAGGGATGTACTCACTTTTGTTGCCAGCAGTTTAGACATGAATGGCTGTGTGTTGAGTTATTTTGAGGGGACAGCAAATTTACATTGTTATACAAGCTGTGCACTCACTACTTTACATTGTAGCAAAGTGTCATTTCTTCAGTGTTGTCGCATGAAAAAAATATAATAAAATATTTACAAAAATGTGAGGGGTGTACTCACTTTTGTGAGATACTGTACATTATGCAAATTATGGGTCTTCACTGAAGGGGGGGTCTGCTCTGATAGGGGGGTCTGCACTGATAGAAGGGAGGGTCTGCTCTGATAAAGGGGGGTCTGCTGTGATAGAGCAGGGCTCTGCATTGAAGGGGGGGTCTGCATAGGAGGGGGGTCTGCACTCAAGGGGGGGGTACTGTACTGAGGGAGGGGGGTCTATACTGATGAGGAGTCTGTACTGAGGAAGGGGGGTCTACTGATGAGAGGGGTTTTTACTAATGGAGGGGGGTCTATGATGACGGAGAGGGGTCTATACTGAGGGGGGGGGGTAAATACAGCAGAAGGGGGGGTCTATACTGAGGGGGGGATATAGTTGGTGGGTGACACCATGTTTATCAGCACCTGGTGACACAAATCCTAGTGACGCCACTGCAGTCAATATTGTCAGCACGCATTGATACCTGATGCCTCCCCTCTAGTTCCAGCTCCTGTGAACTCAGACGGAGACACCCGGAATAGTGCAGAGAATGGGAGGTGAAAAAGGAGGGGGGACTTCCAATGGTAACGCTGATCAGACTGTGGTAGGGAGCACGGAGCTGGACCACATGGCTGAATAAGGAGGTGAGATCCAATGATGAGTCTGTGTAAGGCAGCAGTGTGATGTAGAGTGGGGTGTGGAGGGAGGGGCAAAGAGCCGGAGAATTGTGTGTAAGGCATGTAAGATTCATTTTAGTGGTCCACAGGATTTAAAATTGTGAGTTTAGTGGTCCGTGAGGTCCAAAAGCTTGGAGACCACTGCTTTAGGTGATGGACCTGTCCTGCTCTGAAGAATTATTTTTCATTTTCTAAGAATTTTACTTTTACTCTGAAGCTTCTATAAGGATCTGACTGCTTACTGCCCTGGGCTATTTATATAGCAGTTGCTGGATTGGTTACCCTCTATGTGTACATTGGAGACTGTATCCAGGCTGTGTGGGGCTGGCCTGTAATCTTGGTTTCAGTATTGGAACCTGTGATAGTTGGCTGTCCTTGGCACCTAGCGCAACATGTGTAGTTAGCCACAGGGTGCTTTACAGGTCCAGAACCAGGGTCCATTTTCATGGATCCCAGACCCTGAAGGCCCCTTTGGGAATATGCCCATTGTAAGGGGTGAAGCCTGGGCCTTCAATAAGTCCAGCCCTATGAACAAGTTAAGATAATAAGATATGACAGGGTTTCTCTGCAAATTTACATCGGTTCTTGGCTTTTACTAACACAATCTACTGTGCATAGCACATTATGTGGTTCTGTAGGCAAAAAATTTAGGTGCTATCCACTTGATTGTGCTAAGCCCTGCCATTTTGTATTTAACTATTTTTGTTGTGAGCATTTTTTGCTGAGGTTTACCCTATGAAAAAAAAATGAAAAAGAAAGACTGTTGCAGTGGTGGATCCTGCCGTGTCAGTTCTGAATTATTATGTTTGTAATCCGGCGCAACCATGCACAAGGCCCTTGCCCCATATGGATAGGGAATGGAGGATGTACTTAATAATGAATGGCTGGGGCGTGGCCTGAAGCAGCATGTGATCGGACGTGTTTTTCAGCAGCTCCAGATCTCCTCTGCATAATCCTTTGCAATCCTGCGTGCCTGTACCCTGTGAAGCCTCAATCCACCTCTGCCTGGTTGCTGTACGGCTTCCCCCTGCTCTGTGAGGCGATAGTTGATGGGAAAGAGGAGAAAGAAGCAGCCTCCAGTCGCAATGAATATCACCACTCGTTCAGGCCTTGGGGGCCAAGATGGCCGCCGCTCCACCGCCCCGCTCCCCTCCTTGGCATCCACGCCGGAGCTGTTTGGAGAAGACCCTGACGCCGCCGGTAGAACCGGGGGTTCCGGACTTGCTCACCACTATAAGTAACGCTGACCTCCGACGAAGAAAGAGGAGAAAGGGTAGTTGATAGCGGAGTGTCTCGTCCCCCTTCGGCATGTCGTTGGTCCGTCTCCACCTAACTCCGAAGTGTCCCATGTCCGTGCGTCCTAACGTTTCCTAATACGTCTCCTCTAGACCTCGACGACTTTTTGTGCAGGCTAGTGTACGACGAAGTCCGGTGCGGGGTCGGTAAGTAATAATTCATGTAGGAGGTAAG
>BLSH010046282.1:591187-601938 GCA_018402905.1 Glandirana rugosa | reverse complement strand
ATAACGGGAAAGCGGCGGGAGGGGGCACCTCTCCCGCCGCTGATAAAAGTGATATTGCGGCGAATCCACCGTTAAGACCACTTTTATCATGTGCAGAATCGATGGCTGAAAAAAAAAACGGTATCTGAATGGTGCCTGCAGACATCACTTCTCAAAGGCAGGACGTCAATGTACGTTCACCCAAAGAGAAGTGGTTAAAGCAGAGTTCATTTAACACCAACTAAAAACACCCAATTTATATTGAGGATTCATATTACTGTTCGTCACTCAAAACACTACAGTATTTTCATATGAGAGCTCCTAACAATTTACATGACAAAGTGGATCACATGGTTTGCTGTAATAAAAAGAGGCTCACTAATAGCCAAACTGCAGAAGGCATAAGATAGTTTAAGCACTTCCTCTTCATGTGTGCTGTGTCAGCTGCAACACAGGGAGAGGGTGCAGTGCCAACCAGGAGGAATGTGTACCTGGAAAGAAATGTAATTTTACATTTCATTTTTGCCCATGAGGCTAGTACAGCAGTGCAATGATTACTAAAAAGCATACTTATGTAAATACTTAACGTCCTTAGCATGGGCGCATGCTGAACAAGTAATGAAATCAAACAGGAATGCACTGCGCTTTCCTGTTCGATTCACACTTGGCAAAATTTCTGCCCATTCATTTTGAATGAGCTAAATTCACACAACAACAAAGTAGTGCGTGCACTACTTTTTTAAAACACACTGTAACTGGATTGAATGGTACAAAAGTACCATGTGATCCGGTAAAGACAAAAACACACTGAGTTTGCCACAATGTTTCTTTCCATTGACACCCAAGATCACAAATTGAGAGCCCTTTGCATGCGGTCTGAATCGCATGTGTGGGCATGGTGTGAACCGGCCCTAAATCCATTCCCAGCCTCTGTAGCTCCATGGACTGACATGGGTTCAGTTGGTATAAAAACTTTCAAATGCTGTTTACATTTGGCAGGCTGCCAAGTCTCTGCTGCTATGCCATGGAAAATACAGGGAAAAGAACTGGGATTTTAGTGCCCCTGTTGAAAAATGAAAAGGCAAAATGTTTTGTTTTGGCTAGAATGGTGGGGGATGAGCACCACTGTCATATTGCGATGTACGTCATTGTGCCTGCTTCAGTCCATTTTATTTAAGTATAGTGTTGCATGACCAGGCAATTGCCAGTTAAAGTAGTGCGGTGGTGAATGGCCTGGTCGAGAAGGGGAAGGGGGGGGGGAGGGACACCTTCCACAGCTTAAGTGCTTAACCTATGAAGGGGTGCAAATGAACTAAGTGTCAAAACTCATCTGTGCTTTTAGAACACCAGAGTATGGAAAAATTTAGGTTGAAGACCTCTAACATGAAGTAGACAATCTTCTCAAGAAATCAAATCCTGGAGTAATCTTCTCTCCTTTCCTTGCAGGGCGGTAGGTCCCCTTAGCTTCCTTTGCAACCACGGATTAACATGACATTGTCATGAGAGAAGTATAGAAGCTGCCAATGCAGATCTCCTGAAAATGCTGGATGCCTGGCTGCCCTTACTTCAGTGTGTAAGGATCACAGCTCCAGAATAACCCTGCTGTCAGGCCTGGTTCGCACCTATGCATTTTTTTTTTTTTTTGTGCATTTTCAGTTTTACAGTCCATTTAATATGGTTTTCTTTGAATCATATTCACATCTGTGCATTTTATGGAAAGGGCCAGGGACTTTTTTTCTTTTTTTTTGGTTCCATAGACTTCAATGGATCAAAAACTTGTATTGAAAAAACGCAAAATGCACCTGGATTATGCCAACTGCAACCTGCATAGGTGTGAATCAGGCCTAAATAAGTGTCAGAACTAAATATCTATACTTATTCCAGGTCAGCTACTCAGACAACACTAAAGTCAAGACACCAGAATGACAGCAAGCGAGACATTCTCAAAAGGTGAGATTAGTAATGTTGGGTTCACACACAATCCAATGGCTACAGCCTGACAGGCAGACTCCTGCCTATCAGGTGGATGCATTTGGGTGGCTTCTCTGGGCTCCGCTTGCCCATCTGCACACGTCTACTCCCCTCCATTTCTTGCTGTGACCCAAAAAGCGACGTCCATGATGTCACTTCTGGGTCAGCCTCTGTGTCCCTGGCCAGCATAGCTGGGAAGGGATGTATTTCAAAGTGATCTGTATTGCAATACATTCAGTGAAGCCCAGAGTAGACATGCAGGGTCTTTTAGATCCTGTATGTCTCAATAAAGAGAACCTGTCACCTAAAAATCATCACATAGGGGACTTTGCCCCCTATGTGATGAAAAAAATAAAATAAATTAAGTTACACCCAAGCACATAAATCACCCCCCCCCAAAAAAAAATTTCAAGGCCCCTCCACCCCCACATATACGCACGTCTGAATGTAAACGTATGCGTTGGGGTGAAAATGATTGTGATACACATTACATATCGCTGCACACACCAAACTGAGCATTAAATTCTATCACAAGCCCTTCTCCGTAACCGTAAACTGATGGCCTATGGGGGGATTTAAGCATAGCCTACAGAAAATATAGGGTACTTAAGTTTGTCTCCCTTTCACAGGCGCACACAAATTTAAGGTTTGACATGTTGGGTATAGGATTTACTTGGTGCAACCTCGTCTTTTATATTTTACCAAAAATGTGTGTAGCTTTTTGCGTTTGGTTGCCCTAAAATTCACTTTAGTGCGTTTTTTTTCTGAAATTGTATTACCTTTGCGGTAATATCAAGTGACATAAAAAATTGGAACTGCCACATTTTATTCTCTAGGGTGTCTGCTTTAAAAAATATATATATGTTTGGGGGTTTAATGTAATCTTCAAGGCCTTAAATTATTTTTTTTATACGTGTGCACAAAATGCAAAAACGCCTGTTCGCAAAATGGTTAAGAGCTATAAATACCTTTGTATGTAGTAACTGGCACATATGTGACCAGTGTGTACAGTTTGTTGGGGGAGTCTTCATCCTCATTACGCTTCCTGGACAAACGCACACGAATACGGTATGGAACATTCCTGCGTAAAAACACAAAGAAATGGTATTAAAATTTTGTTCTAGATCGGTCCAAAAGTTCTATTGTATTACTTTTTTTAACATCTCAATGTTGAAAAACAAATAAGCATTTATAAAGCAAATATTACTAATGAATTTAATGAACTAATGAAGTAAAACTGCAGAAAATTTAAAAAAACTGCTAGCAATATTAGTTCATAAAATTAAATAAGTAACGAGGTGGCAGACACCTTTTTGGACTTAACCACTTATAAGCCAGCACATTTGTAAAAGTGCTGTTATTCCTGAAGTTCCACTTTAATTTGAGAGACTTGTGTATTTGATACATCATATCCTTCCCTTTGAGAGATGCTCACCTGATTCCTTTGGCCCACACAGCTTTGTTTAGCCTGGTGTCAATACGCACATCAGGAGTACGCATCTCTTTCATTGCGAATTTCCGGATTTCCTTCAGAGCACGGGGAGCGCGTTTCTTGAAGCCACTGACAAGATGAGGAGGAAACACGTGGATTAAGTGAAGTATAGACCTGGATACACTACATACATTTACTAACTAAAAGGCTTTGTGCACTGCATATTCTATATGTGTATCACTATAGACTACTATGACAGTTAAGACCGGTAACACCACAAAACAATGGATCACTATAAAATCTGCACAAATTCAGACTTCTTTAACTGTTTACTAAACGTAAATGAAGAGAAAGAACACACATGAAGTATAGAGATTTCAGCTATGACAGAAAATGACAAAGCAGCACAGATGGCTGCTATGGAAATTACAAAGAACAGCCCATTCTAAAACTTACATGCCATGGATCCGCTTGTGAATATTGATGGTGTATTCCCTAGTAACTACCTCATTGATGGCAGAGCGGCCCTTTTTCTTCTCACCTCCCTTCTTTGCTGGAGCCATATCTGTGGACACAAGAATCACACATTAGGAAGAAGCTTACAATACACTTTTGTACACTAGTACAGCCTGGGCTTGTCACTGGGGGGACGGCAACTGGCACTTTTGCTGTGAGAGATAATTGTTTAAAATGATTTCCAGAAACACTTCGCTGTCAGTGACATTCTCAATTTTACAAAACAAGATGGATAATCTTTCTGCATGGTAAAAGTTACTTTTGGAGTCCATGCACACTGGCTTAAAAAAACTGCTGCTTCAACAGTTTTTTAAATTTTGTCCGTAGAAGCAGCTCAGTGTTATCCTATGTGTCCATGCACATTAGGACAATTAGAGGCATATTATCCGCTTAGCATTTAGAGGTAGAAAAAAAAACCCTTCTGGTTTGGATTAGGAGTGTTCTGGTAGAGAAAAAAACCCACTAAAATGTACATATTCTATATGAGTTTTTTTTTCCTGCCAAGGGAACTGTTGTTTTTTTAAGCCCAGTGTGCATGGGCCCTTAATGCAAGGCTTAACTTACCTTTCCTTCAACGGTCCCCGTCTATCAGCATCTTCTGACTGGCAGTTTTCATTGGTTGGTGCAGGATGTTACTCCTGCTGCTCGATACAGCATCGGAGAGGACACCGAACAGGTAGGTGTATTTAATGTAGGAGATTGCATGCAATACAATAAAAGCCTGCCTGAAGTTTAGTTCTGCTTTAATAAACATCTGATGGGGATAAAAGCACTAAAACCCATAGTACGGAAAGTAAGGTGATCACTGCAAAGCAGGCACAGAATTCTACCAGTAGATACCTTCCCTAAAACATCAATCTGCCAATAAAACACCTGCTGATTCCTGGCATGATACACACCTATTGTTCTCTACTCCCCAACAGTTCAGTGTTTAGTGATCAAGTGGCCAATCACCAAGCCTGAATGCTATCACCTGATGGCAAGAAAAGCTTGCTTAGCCCTGGGTAGATTCTGATTGCCAGTGTGTGACAGCAGCTTCAGAGTTCTCTCAGAGGATCGGGCTGGAGGAAGAGTAGGAGGGCGGGTGTTAAAGTGGAAGTAAATCTTACAGCCAAGGAAGCTGCCATCATGGCCTCTGATTAATCTTTAACTGCCATGGCGCTGCACATGTGATCAGTTATGACACCAGCCATTGAATGGCTTGACAGTTTGGATAAGAGCGCATCTAGTGTGACAGGCATGTGTCGGAAATGTCAGTTTTTAGAAACAGTTAAATCTGTGGGTTTACTTCTGCTTGAAGGTGCCTGCTGCTATTGCACCAGATATGAGCAAAGTACAAGTTCAATTTATTAGGCAGGAATCTGATAAAATGCGTGCAGAGAGAGTCGTGTTTGCTTTATACTGACCCAAACATGTAGCCAGTGATGGCAGGACTGCATTGTTAGACCAGCTATTAAGTGCTCATGTACACGGGTACGTGCCTCCTAGGGTTGCCACATCATCCCTTTAATCCAGAACACATATGAATTACACAGGTTCTGTGACTGATTAAGGAGGTAATTAAACTCACTTGGTGCCTCATCTGCATTAAATTAGCCTCAGAACCTGGGTAATTCATATGTGTCCTGGATTAAAGGGATGAGTTGGCAACCCTAGTGCCTCCTTACACAGAACACACACTGTATACTTTAGTGGCCAGGCACCACATACAGCCATCTATAGGTTTGAATAGGTGTAGACCAGAAGCATTCAGGACGTTCCACTTTATGCACATAGCTGCAGCGAGAAACCTACGCTCTGGTGTCAGCTGTACACAACACAAGGGGCTCCTGGGCAGCAATACACAGCTTGTAAAGGAGAAGCGCTCCCATGAGCATCAGCAAAGGTGAGAATCTCTGCACTGTGAGGTCACCTGTGTCCCCATACACAGCCCTGACAAGCAGTCCTGGGGAAGCTGTAATGGGCAGCGATGGACTATTTCGCTACCTCCAGAGCTGTGAGGGGGAGGAGGGGAGTCTCCTGACTGACACAAGCAGTCTATGACAAGCTCGCCCAGTGCTCAGACCAGCAGCCCTATGTATGATGTAGCACCAAGGTCTGACTGAATGCACTGCACAGCTAAGAGCTTTATACTTCATATATCACACCACACGAGTGTGAGCGCAGTGACCAGGAGGGATGTGTATGGGGGAACAGAAGCCCCATCTCCCGGGAGCCGCCTCCACCCCAAATACAGGCCCCGGCTGGAAGCTCGGACACTGCGCCTCCTCTCCCGGGCATGGCGGAGCTGTGCGGGCTCCAAGGCGGGAGGATGGCGGCGGATACAATCACAGAACGGCTCCAGGAACATACTCACTCGTCTAGGGACAATGACGGAAAGGAAGTAGAAGGGGATTGTGGGAGAGAAGTCTACTCGTACGGCACACTAGTGCTTCCGGGTCTTACAACGTCAGCACGTTCAGCGTGTGGACGGTGCTTGTCATTAGAATGGATAGGTGGAGGTGTGTGTAATGGAGAGGGGTGTGAAAGTGGAGCTCCAGTCTGCAGCCAGACCCCCTTGGTATAATGAGCCCGGGCTGGTAACGTTTATCGCACCCCCTGAGTGCTGCAGGCCGCACATACAATGTGTCATTCATACAGCTGTAGCGCTTTGGTAGGGGAATAAAACCCGTGGCTCCTGCTACTGGGAAACTGCAACCTTAACCTCCGTCCACTAGATGGCGCTTTACACCAGATGTGTAAATAATAGGGAATGAACACTACTGAACATTGGACTCAGATCACAAATGAGTTTGTTGTTTTTTAGCTCTAAGACCCCTATCTCACTGAGGCGCTTTCCTAGCGTTTTTGTGCTAAAAATAGCGCTCCTAAAACGCTGCCCATTAATTCCAACGTACCTATTCACACTGGGGCGTGTGACGCTGGCACCACGCTTAAAAAAGTCCTGCAAGCATGATTTTTTGTGCTTATTTTGAGCGCTAAAAATAGCGCATTAAAAACGCCCATATACATTGAAATGAATGTAAAGCGCTTTAAAAGCACCAGCAAAACGCTCAGAGGTTGTGGAAAGGTCAAACTACTAGCAAGTAAACAGGATGTAATGTAGAGGGATGTGTGATTTATTTAATGCTAGCGCTTCTAAAGCGATTGAAAAGTGCTTGAAAAGCACCTGGGTGTTAGTGCTAATTATAGCTAACGCGGGAAAACGCGGTAATAACGCTTGATGTTTTGCACGCGTTTTTCAAACGCCTCAGTGTGAAAGTAGCCTGAGACTACTTTCACACTGAGGCGTTTGAAAAACGTGTGCAAAACATCAAGCGTTATTACCGCGTTTTCGCCGCGTTTTATAATAATTAGAGCTAAGGCCCAGGCGTTTTTCAAGCGCTTTTCAATTGCTTTTGAAGCGCAAGCATTAAATAAATAGCACATAAAGCACAAAACATGGGCGTTTTTAATGCGCTATTTTTAGCTCTCAGAATAAGCACAGAAAATCATGCAGGACTGTTTTAAACGCGGCGCCAGCGCGACGCCCCAGTGTGGAATTAATGGGCAACGTTTTTAGAAGCGTTTTGGAAGCGCTATTTTTGGCACAAAAACGTTAGAAAAGTACCACAGTGTGAAAGGGGCCTAAGGCTACTTTTACACTGAAGCGGCGGTCGCGGTAAATCCCCGCTAGTTTTATGGCTCCACTATGCGGGCGGGAGTGCCGTGCTTTTAACCCCCACAAGGGGTTAAAAAGGGGTTAAAAGTGCCGGCGCTCCACGCTACTGAGGCGGTGTGCAGCCTCTTTGGAAGCGCTTGCCATTCATTTCAATGGCAGGGGCGGTAGAGGAGCAGTATATACACCGCTCACCTCACCGCCCCAAAGATGCTGCTTGCAGGACTTTTTGTAACGTTCCGCAAGCGCACCGCCCCAGTGTGAAAGCACTCAGGGCTTTCACATTGGGGTGGATTGGGGGGGATTTTTGAGGCGCTTTACAGACGCTATTTTTAGCTAAATAGCATCTGTAAAACGCTTCAGTGTGAAAGGAGCCATAGGCTGGATTCACATCTATACACATAGGTGTGCGCAGCCTATCGCATTAGGGTGTGCATCCCAAAGCTCAAACGCACATTATATTTATATACACACAGACACACAGGGGGTCATTTACTATATCGCAATTATGCCTTCGCGCAAATTTTAACGAGCAGAATCGCAAATTCGCGCGAAAATGGAATTCACTAAAGCCCTGAGGGAGAAAATAGTCCCAGAATCAAATTCACTATAACGCCCAAACAGCAGTGAGTGACTAAAAAACTAGTTGTGGTAGAAGCAAGGGAATTGCACATGGAAATAATGTTTAGAGCATGATAGGATCACCTAAATTGTTTCTAAAAATGTAGTATCTTGTTTAATGATCATCTGCTTTTAAATTGTTTAAAAAAGTGATATATAACCTGAAATATGATTGAAAGTCTGAAAAGAGCCAAATTCCCCCTTTTTTCCTGACCATTCATCAGCACAACTGAGCTCAGACAAGAAAATTCCCTCATTTTAACTCCCATGCCTTTTTTAGAGGGCGGTATAGTAAATTCGCAAATTCACACTTGCCTATAATGTCTTTTTGAGAAGGCAAATTCGCGTTGTCTAATATGCCTTCTTAAGAAGCCCAATGCAAGCCATTAGCCATTGATTCTAATGATACAATTGTAACTTCCCTAAAGAAATCCTTTTCATGTTGAGATGAAATGTATCTCTCAAACAAATTGTCCCTGCAACAATGTTGCTATTTCATCATCTAATTCGTTTTTAAAATGCTACAATGTTCAATCTTCTCATGTTTTTCCCTGTCTTTTGCTTGTTGCTGTCCATCTCATAAAAATCTTTTCCTAAACTCACACAGGTATCTTCACAAAGCACAAACAATAAATAATAATAAATAATAATAATAAAAAATAATAATATAATAAATATTAATACTACATATAATAAATAATAATAATAATAAATAATAATAATAAATAATATAATAAATAATCATACTACATATAATAAATAATAATAATACAAATAATAATAATAATAATAAATAATAATAATAAAAAAGCTGTTGCAATAACATCACTGTTTTACACTTCAAGCATCACCAAATAGCACAGAATAAACTCCAGACTGATGTAATTCCACCACCTATATGTGCAAATAAATGCAGTCTATGTGTATTTATGTGTAGGAGGGCTGCACACTTGGCAGACTGGTGGCTAACAGCTTAATGCTTCTTCCTAGGAACAGAGGTTCTGGATTTGCATCCTGAGAATATCTCTTCATGTAGAGAGGTTTTCTGTTCTCATAACTCATGTTCTTACCAAAATTATGTCTAAATGTAGTATTTATGTGTAGGAGGGTTCCACCACTATTGCAAATTGTGTCACATGTTTTCTATGGGAAAAGACTATAATCAGCCTTAACATTTCCCATCCAGCAATAATTGCAGCTTCTTACCAAGGCAAATGCCCCCAAATGAGAGATGTTCTATAGCAGAATGCTCACAGTACTGAGCCATAACAAACCTTCAAAACAGATGGCATATGCCAGAAACAGGTTGTTCAATGGTTATCCAGCCTTCCACGGTACATCTGCATTGGTTCATTTATTGCAACCCTGAGACTTAGGACTGTTTGACATCACAGCAATGGATGCTCCATGAATGTGGCTAAGGGCTTAGCACTTCTGCTGAGCCAACCTGGGGTTCGTAGGTTCAAATCCCCAACATGCTATGTCCTGTAGAAAGGCTGTCAGCTCTTCCTGTGTTGTTAAACATAACTCATGTCCTTACCCAAGTTTTATATAAATGTAGCATTTATGTGGACGAGGGTTCCACCACCATTGCAAATCTTGCACAATCTGCGATCTTGCCAAAAGTATTGGGACACCTGCCTTTATACACACATGAACTTTAATAGCATCCCAGTCTTAGTCTGTAGGGTTCAAATTTGATTTAGTCAAGCCTTTGCAGCTATAGCAGTGCAGGGACCTTTTTTTTCCCCACACCAGAATAAGGTCGCATGGGTGTTCTCACTCCTGCGATCCGATTCCTATCGGAATCCACAGTTAGCACTGTGATCTATGAACCAATCTGAGGGTGTCATTAATATTGTACTGACACCCGCAGCGGTTCACAGAAGGCAGTGTGAATTGCCTGTGGGAGAGGTGCAATGCAGGAACCGGTGCTGAAATCATGCTGGATCCTGCATCGCACCAATGTGAACCTGGGCTAAGGCCGCTTTCACACTTGTGCGACCTGAAAGTCGCATGACTTTACCGCGATTTGTCGCAATTTTGTGACGTCATTTTGATGTGACTTGAAGCAATAGCTGTGTAATTCTAAGGTCTATCGACCTCGAGTTGCTTCAAAGTTGGACTACTTTGAAGTCGCACAGATATGAATGGTGCTCAGTGGAAATTATCTTCAGGCCCCTTTCACACTTGTGTGACTTTTCCTGCGACTTGGGACTGCAAAGCAGGGTTCAGCGTCCTTTTCAGTGTGTTCACACTTTCCCCGGACTTCTATTAAAGGTGACTCGTGGTAAGTATAGACACGCTGAAGTTTCATCAGGTTGAAACTTCGTTGAGCTCCAGCTATCTGGAATCTTAATGTGTCGATAACGAAGTTCAGTGTAGTTTTACTGCAGTGTTTTAACGCTGTTTAGCGCCATTTCAGTACGCTGAAAGTCCAGCGTGTTCACACTTTCGCCGGAATCGGGTCCAAGTGTAACCACGCTACGTCCTAGGTCGTACTAAAGTCGTGGCCAAGGACGTAACGTGGAGAGGGTGTCCGTTAAGTGTGACGGAAGACACTTGGCGACGCCC
>BLSH010046282.1:571705-584485 GCA_018402905.1 Glandirana rugosa | reverse complement strand
CAGCTCCCTACCTATAGCTGTTTAGAAAACCGTATTGGTATTTAGGTGCTTCCACAAACTTGGAAGCCCACAGAATACTCACCTCCATTCCTGGAATAGGACTGTTGGATCCCCTGCTACTCTTTAACATCTTCCCTGACCTCTTCTGGGTGCCTGGTTTTTGGCCTCTGGCACTGTGCTCATTGTACATTTCAAAAGGACATTGTAACAGGATTGCCAACTGCCAGTAAATTTACTGACAGTTTGTAAATATCAGGGTCTGATAATTTGTCATGCTGTGCTGACTTTTTAAGTGTAAACCAAGCAAATTACTTGATATGGGTATTGTCAGTGTCTCCATGTTGTGTTTAAATATCAATTGTCTGCGTTTTTAATAGGAGTTTTGTTATTTTCAGGTTGCCAGTAAAAGATGTGCTCCGCCAGTAAATTGTCCATGTTCTGCCAGTAAAAAACGCTGCGGGAGGTTGGCAACACTGCTGCGAAGAGGCCGTGTTATTTGCTGTGGTTTTTGGGGAGTAGGGCTGATATTGTGCATAATGACTCACTTTGGCTGTTCGTTGAAATTCTTGTGCATTTTGTCCATCAAAAGTGTGGCTTTGCTGGCAGTGTAGTGTATTGTTGCTGCTGACCATGCATTCATGGTTTGGGAGCATCTGCTGACCTTCTACTCTTTGATCTCTTTGCTTAATCATGTAGACAGAAATGCATCTTCCAGCAGAACTGTCACCAATGTATGTGTGTGGAATGTGGGGTGGTGGGTGGTCATGTTTTGGAATATGCGTCTTTTTAATATTTTGTATTTTTTTTTTTTTTTTTTTAAGAATGACTGACTGTTTTTTTGAAATTTGGAATAATCTTGCAGCTAAACTTTTGTTGGTGGTTGGTGTCTGTTGAGAGGAGTAGTACTATGAAATGTGTAGCCTGCTAAACACTGTGAAATTAAAGCTATGTCCACTATAAGGCTTGGAAACATTTTAGATTGTAAGCTCCTATGAGCAGGGCCATTAGATCCCAATTGCTAAATGTTTATCTAAATGTAAAACCTAATATACTAATGCCATTAAATGAATGTACTTAATTGTGTTGCTGTGCAAATAAATGTAAATTCTGGAGATATTTTTTTCTTAATTTGTTTTGGGGGGAGCTGGCTTTGGGGAAGTGAACTGTCCTGCTAATGACAAATTATGAGAAGGTGTAATCGTAGATTTAAAAAAAACGAACCTCTTCAGCACACCTGCAAGTAAATGATAAAGGATGTTTAAGGAGTCTTTTCTTTCAACAGGTCTGGGGAATTGCAGGTAAGTGCCTGTTCACACTGCACTGTGCAAGATTGCATCTGATTCACAGCGCAGTACAAGTCACATGTGCTGTCCATGCGATTTCAGCCATACAGATAGGATGGCTGAATTTGCATTGCATTCAGACCGAACTTGCACAGGACCCCCTTTTTTTTTCCCCCTCTTTTGGTCCACACCAGAATTGGATTGCATGGGTGTTCATGCCCATGCGATCAGATTAATGTCCTAACTGTTAGTGTGCACTGTGTTATGTGAGTTGAAATGGGGGTGTCATTAACAATGTATTGACACTCCCAGCAGGTCACACATGGCAGTGTGAAATGTCATGCAGGAACCTGCAGTGGATTTGCAGGGTTCCCGCATTGCACAAGTGTGAAACGGCACTTCTAATGAATTTAGCTGGTGGATAGGCAGTGTTGTACGTCTCAAACTGAGCCTTTGTCATTCACCTGCCTATAACTAAAAAAAAAAAAAAAAATTGTGATTGCGATCAAATATTCACAAGCAAGTGTGGCTTTGGCCTCTGACCCAGGAATGTCATCGTGTTCACCCCGAAGTGCCTTTGCTGGTCAGGATCTCTATATAGGTGCATATAGCGAGGTTCCATTTCAGAAAAGAGGTGCTAATCATTTGATGGGTAAGTGTAGAAAATTAACTTGTGCTTACACCATGTGGGGGAGGATGTGGTAGCTATATTTGGTGGGGATAGGGTTAATTTATTTGTTCATGTGGGATCACCAAACATTCTCTCCCTGCCAGGGCAGCCATCAGAAATTTTGGGGCTTCTTAAACTGCTTTAGACCTGCCCCCCCCTCTCTCTGACCACCAACATTCCCCAGGGCCTTCCCACTGGGCCATTCCACCACATCCGCCCACATCCAGAGGTGTACGCATATCGCAGCCCCAGTAGGAATTATACACCCTGTGACACTTACTGGGTGTAGCCTGCTAAGCATGACTCATTCAAGTGAAGTGTGGGATCCATGGGGTTAAAAAAAAAAAAAACAGTGCACAGGCAGCACAGCCTCACCCGATGCTTGCAATAAGACCTCAAGGTGAACCATAGGTGCTGGAGGTCCCAAACGTGAACCCGTTGTGGTGCAGGGGGCCCTCTCCATGTGACCCAAGTTTAGTATTTTTATCGCCTATGGTTCAGGAGAACGGTGCCCCCCTCCCATAGACTCCAATGTTAAAGACTGCTAACCACTTTGTTGTAAGGGCCCCTTGAGACACTGAGGTCCCATACAACAGTACTGCCTGAACCCCCCTGATGCTGGCCCTGCTTAATGCCCATGCGCACACATCACTTCCTGGTTACAGGCACATTACACTTCCTGCATGTATTCTGCTGATGTAAATCAGTAAGGAGTGTGTGTGTGTGTGTGTGTATATATATATATATATATATATATATATATCCGAGAGGGTTACTTCTATACACTCCTTTTACACTTGGCCAACTTTTCCTGAAACTCTTCATATCTGTGCTACTTCAAGTGACACCAACTTAAAAGTAGTCCCTGTACTACTTTGATGTGACTTGAGGTTCCTAGCTCTCAATATTACTCAGGCATTCCCTGAAGTTGGGACAATGTTGTGGGCAAACTGCATTACTTTCAGGATAACACCTTTTGATTTAGGCCCCATTCACACTTGTATGACTTGAAAGTCATGCAACTTTGGTGTGACTTGAAGCAATGCCTGTGTAATCTTGAGGTCTAGGGACCACAAGTCATATCAAACTCGGACCAAAGTAGTTCAGGGACTAGTTTGAAGTTGATACCACTTGAAGTCAGACAGCTATGAATCCTACTCATTGGAAATTGCGGGGTCCAACTTGACAGGCGACTTTGCAGTCCCAAGTTGCAGAACAAGTTGCACAAGTGTGAAAGGGCCTTAGATATCCATCCAAAAGTGGAAGCTCTGCTTATCTCTCTCCCCCCCTTCTGATGCCACGTTTGACACCTGTTTTGGACATTTACCTGTCCCCACTCCCAACAGACTTCACTGCAGCGAGGTATGCTAGAAATTTGTCACCCCTCCTCCTTCCCTGCTGCTAGGCCATTCAGAAAGCGCAGTGCCCTTTGTTCATGCGCAGTAGGGAATTGGCAATGGAGGCAACAGCACCTGAGAGCCAATGGAAACATGGACTGGGGTGCCAACATCACTATCTTCCAGGACAGTGTCCTAATAATTAAAGTCAGCAGTTGCAGGATCTGTAGCTGCTGATTTGTACATTTTCTGTGGTGGGGGGCTGAGGCACAACTTTAATATCAGCTTGTTTCCTAGATTGGTGAGCTGGGATTGAGCCCCAGCTATCACATGGTACTTGGGCTTAGCTCAACAACCTGTACCATGTGAATAGCTTCAGCTAATCACAGATCAGTAGTAATCCCAGCTGACATGAATGTCAAATAATTCTGACTGTTCAAAGCTTGGCTGGTACATTGATTTGTATTACCAAACAAGCCATTAGGGCCGGTTCACACTTGAGCGGCGCGACTTCGCGGCCTGTTCACATCTAGGCGAATTGTCATATGACTCGAGTCGCCTGACAATTCGCCTCAATGCTGTCCAATGGAACCATTCTAATAGGAGCGAATCACTTCGCTCCGCCTTAGAAAAATGGTTCCTGCACTATTTTCAGGGCGATCTCAGCGCGGCTTGCTTTGACTTCTATGATAGAAGTCTCCTCACAAGCCGCGTTGAGATTGCCTCGAGCGGGGCGACTTGCTTCGCCCTGGCAAGTCGCGCCACTCAAGTGTGAACCGGCCCTTACAGCAAGCCTACATGATACATTTAAGCAAGGCTATCTAGAGCCTCATACACACGGGACGACGATCGTATACAACAGGTCGTACGAACGACCGTTGTATACGAAATCGATCGTTAGTACACGCGATTAGAACAGCCGACGTACGACAGTCTTACAATGGGAGTCGTATGAGCAAACTAGAAAACGTGGTCGTACCAACAAGCGGTCATACGACCGTTGTATCATGTGTACAGAGAAGTTGGTCCAACAAGTTGTATTGTGCAAAACACGCATGCTCCGAAGTCAGGAACGGCCGGATGCTAATTACATGGACCTGAACGTTCTTTCTTTGGTCGTACGATCGTGTAGTGCAGTCAGTATGCTAGATACAACAGCCAACATACGATTTGAGACAATCGTACGTACAATCGTCGTCCCGTGTGTACGAGGCTTTACTCACAGATTAGTTCGATGGTATGACCTTCTGAAACTTGCATTGTACTCAGCATTAGATGCTGAAAATATGCGAACGCATATTCGCCAATTAGCCAATGTCCATCAGTTTGATTGCTTCCATACTATGAATTCTTTAAATGCATGCAATGGTGTGTACATATTCAATAATATTATGATGTGGAATTGGAATAATCATACACTAGTTAATGTGCTGGCAGTTAGTTTGTAGAGAATTTTCAGAATTCAAGATTAGTAAATGTATTTTCTATGGCTGGCTGTGATCAACTTCATAGTGTAGTGGTTCCTTTGAATACATTCAAAGCTTACAGCTACAGGTTCGGATCCTACTGGTGCCATCCTTGCGTTGTAATTGGCATTATATTCTGATGCTTCCATACTATGAACTTATGCAATGGTATGTACATATTCAATAATATTATAGTTTGGAATATTCACACACTAGTTAATGTGCCGGCAGTTAGTTTGTAGAGAATGAAGAGAATACAAGATTAGTAAATGTAGTATTTCTGTCTGGTTACAGTCAACTCTATAGCGTAGTGGTTTATTCCGATACGTTCAAAGCTTACAGCTCCAGGTTTGGATCCTACAGATGTCATCAGCACACCTTGCATTGTACGCAGCATTATATTTTGAAAATATGTGAAGGCATATTCACCAATTAGCCAATGCCCATCATCAGTTTGATTGCTTCCATACTATGAACTTTTGCAATGCATGCAATGGTATGTACATATTCATTGATATTATGGTGTGCAATTGGAATAATCTCACACTAGTTAACATGGCAGCAGTTAGTTTGTAGAGAATGAAGAGAATACAAGATTAGTAAATGTATTTTTTCTGTCTGCTTGTAGTCAACTCTATAGCGTAGTGGTTTATTCCAATGCATTCAAATCTTACAGCTCCAGGTTTGGATCCTACAGATGTCATCAGCACACCTTGCATTGTATGCAGCATTATATTTTCCATTTTGCTGCGGTAGTTCCCATACACTTTTTTCAAGCAAATCATGTTCATACAAACCTTCAATGGATTCTGCAGGTTCAAGCCCAATTGACATCAGCTATTCCCATATAAGAAGGCATATTCGCGGCAATAACGCGATTCTGCGTTCACATGATCGCCTATCTGATATGCTAATTGCCTTTAATGGGCGTTATTTTTGAGCGTTATGCGATCGCATATTCGCAATATAGTGAATTAGCCCCCATTGGACCCAATCTGGACATTTTCACTTAGGGGTTTACTCACTTTTGTTGGCAGCGGTTTAGACATTAATGGCTGTGTGTTGAGTTATTTTGAGGGGGCAGCAAATATACACTGTTGTGAAAGTTGTACACCCACTACTTTGTAGCAAAGTGTCATTTCTTCAGTGTTGTCAAATGAAAAAATATAATAAAATATTTACAAAAATGTGAGTAGTGTACTCACTTTTGTGAGATATTGTATGTAAACAAGGCGGTTCCCTGTTCTGACAGGGGAAGTACACAGAGATCTTCTGTTCCTAGCAACCAGGAACAGGGGTCTTTGTGTTATTCCTGGAAGTCCATCCCCCACACAGTTAGAAAATACTTGCAGGGAACACACTTAACCCTTTGATTGCCCCTGATGTTAACCCCTTCCCTGTCAGTGTCATTTATACAGTGACCAGTGCATTTTTTATCACTGATCACTGTATTGGTGTCACTGGTTCTCAAAAAGTGTCACTTAGGATCAGATTTGTTTGTCACAGTCCCACTAAAAATCGCTGATCGCCACCATTATCAGTAAAAACAATAAAAAGAAAAGTCCTTTAATCTATCCCATAGTTTGTAGGCGCTATAACTTTTGCCCAAACCAATCAATAAACGCCTATTGGGATTTTCTTTTACCAAAAATATGTAGAAGAATATATATATATCTAAACTGATGAAGAATTTCGTTTTTTTTACATTTTTTTTCAGATATGTATTATAGCAGAAAGTAAAAGTATTGTTTTTTTCAAAATTGCTGGTCTTTTTTTGTTTATAGCACAAAAAATAAAACCCGCAGATGTGATCAAATACCAAAAGAAAGCTCTATTTGTGGGTAAAAAGGACATCAATTTTATTAGGGTACAGCGTTGCACGCCCACGCAATTGTCAGTTAAAGTAACACAGTGCTATGTCGCAAAATGGCCTGGTCATTAAGGGGGTAAAGTGGTTAATATTACAAAGTGATATTCTTCAAATATTTTGAACTTCCCATATCTTAAAATCAACAGCATATAATACCTTTTTTGTTTCTTCACAGTGATAGCCTGCGTTCACATAGGGGTGATCTGACTTCGGCAGACTTTGCTAGGCGACTTTCAGCGTGACTTCTGGCGACTTACAACACGACTTCATGCCAGGCAACTTTGCCTGTGGCCAATCAGAGCCTGGATAAATTATTTTCTTTTCACTGTAAATTGTTAATGCCTCTTAGAGGTTGCGGTTTTTAATAATATGCACTAATGTATGTTTCTATTTACATTCTTAAGAATAGAAAGTTGAGCTCCTGAGGAAGCGACCTTGAGTTGCGAAACATGTCGAGCCAGAATCAACGAAACAATTAATTTGCACCAAAATAACAAAGTGGAATTTTCCTCTGTGGGCAATTACCTTACAAAGTGATGATGCATTGTGTGTACTGGTGTATATATACTAAATTATGTCCCACGAGGATCTCTGTTTTGGTGGTAATTTAGGGAAATTTATGTATGTCAGATACTTTTTGTAAAACACCATATATGCATATGTGGTGTCTAATTTTTATAATCACTCAATAAATTTGTTTTTATTTAATATCTGTGTACGTGCCGACAAAGTCCATTTTTCTTTGTTTTTCAAAACATTTAACTGTCTTTTCACTGTAAAGTCGCTTCCATATAAATGGGGGATCCAACTTTGAGACGACTTCTATTCAATTCTATGGGCACAAGTTGGATAGAAGTCACCTTGAAATCGTGCAGGAACCTTTTCTGAAGTCGGAGCGACTTCAGTAGTGTTCATTAAGACGGCTCCCTTTCACTTCAATGGGATTTCAGATATCAAGTGACTTGGGGGGACTTGAGGTGACTCACGTCGGAGCGCAAGTCGCCCCTGTGTGAATGGGCACTTATAGTCTTTTGGGAGAATATTGTATCCCTTGGTACGCAGTAAGTATATCAGGAATAACTGAACACATTTTCAATATGGTAATTTTTTATAGAAATATCTAAATATTACAGTAATTGTACAACACACTATCACTTATTACAACATAAACTCATTTTATATAAACAGAACAAAACAAATTATACAAAATATGAAATTAAAAAGTGCATTTGCTTAATCTTTAGTCCTTTTTGCCAAGAAAAGGGCTATATAAATCTTTTGCAGCATGACACACAACTGGGCTGTTTATAGAATACATCATTTTTTTCTATGAATATACTATCAACATTTACAGAATGGCTGGGGTAATTTACAGTAGGCAAGAACAGCACATATGTTTTACAGGTTACTTGTTATATCCTGATAGCACTTTTGCTTGAAGACTGTAAATTAGGGGTAGGCAACCTGCGGCCCTCCAGCTGTTGGAAAACTACAAGTCCCATTATGAATCTGGGAGTAATTGTACCCATCAGCCTTGTAATGCCTCATGGGAAATGTAGTTCTAAAACAGCTGGAGTTCCGCAGGTTGCCTACCCCTGCTGTAAACAAATGGTACAGGTATGGTTGGTTTTCAGGCATATATTACAGATTCAAATTTAGATTCACTATGGACTCCTATTGCATTTTTTTTTCTACAGATATTGGAATTTGACGAGACAAAGTTGAACACATGATTCTGTTAGTGAGAAACTTCAAATATCTTTCAAATTAAGCTGGACTGACTATAGATGGGACATATTCACAAACTGTGACAGGCACATACTAACCCTTCTTAGAAAAGCTAACTGTGATATGTAGTGCATTTCTGTGAACATAGATAGATAGTCAGATAAAGTAGTCATAAGCTGGTAATCAATTTGAAACAGCAGTGTTATGGAAATGCTGGCTTTGCCTTAAGGTGGCCATTTCAAGTAAAAATGAATTACTATCAGTCCCCCACTTCAACTTTAAAAATACTGACTGAATCCAAAAAAAAACCTATATACTTTAGGAGAAGAAAAGTCTATCTGTATAACCTCTGGCTTCCAGTGCACTTGACCAGGCTAACTAAGATGGTATCACTCTTGTGGGATCCTTGGAAGGCCCAGGATCCCAAATCTTGAGAGCAGTTGCTCCTGCACAGTGCAGGAGCGAATTTTCATGAAATGCGGAATCCTCAGCTAATATGTGAATGTTTTTATAGGATCAAGTAAGTATTAGGTTTGTATTTTAGATGAGGTGAGGAGTAATTGATAGGGATTAGTTCATTTTTAATAAAAGGTCCACATTAGGCTGTCGAGGGACTTCAGATAAAAGTTGCTTGATGCCCTATTTGGCTGCATCATCAATGAAGTCATGTCTATGAAGCGAAATAGGTACCCATCGACCAATCGCTCTTGGGAGGAAGGTTAGATAGGCCAGCTAGAAAACTTGTACTATCCACTGATTTTCCCTCTAAAATAAGGCAGCATGGTTTGCTCATGCCACTTTACACTTCCTCCCATTACCAAAAACTGAATTACACTCAGAATCTGGTGCAGCTGTGCACAGTAACCAGCTTCTAACTTCAGCTTGTTCAATTAAAGCGGCAGTAAACTGCAGGTGATTAAAAAAAATCCCTGCAAAGCAATGCCATAATGTGCTAGTATGCATCGCATACTAGCACATGATGATAGACTTACCTTAGAATGAAGCAGTCCAGCGCCACAATGGGTACATCTCCCCCCGTCTTCCTTCCGAGTATGCGGCCTCTGGCTACATGAGTGGCATGCACGTGGGAGCCGCCGTTTCTGGCACCTGCTTTGAAGGTCCGGCACTGTAAGCTGGCCCTTCAGAGCACATGCGCCGGTGATGTTATCGGCTGCATGCACAATGAATATCTCATAAACTGTGCAAGTTTAGGAGATATTCACAGTACCTACAGGTGAGCCTTATTATAGGCTTGCCCATAGATACAGGTAGTAGTACAGAGTTTGCTACCATTTTAAGCTTTGTCAATGAAACCTGGAAGCTGATTGGTTTCTATGCAGAGTTGCGCCAGATTTTGCACTCTCCAGTTTTAGTACATAACCCCCACAGTCTTGTATAATGCATTACCAGCTGCCACCAGATGTTCCTGGTAACCGAGGGAAAGCAGAACATGCCACTTAGCTTGTAGATCATGCCTGCAGACTATGAACAAACCTTCAGATCACATCACAAAAGATTTTGAAGATGGAAATCCTCATGTGGTGTGATTGTGTATCACATTTTTTACCCACACCTAATTATTTATCAAAGGCAATGAGTATTAGGTTCAGTAACTTTCCCTGGGAATACCTGTATTTGTATACAGTGCATATTCTTATACAAAAGGCCTGTAGTATTGTGCTGCATTTACTTTTTGTAAATTAACACAGTGAATATTTCTATACAATTAAGTATACATATTGAAGGTGCATTGCCTGTTTCTGACAAAAGCCTAAGGCATCATGGCAGCATGATGAGAACTTCATGGGAATTATCTACTAATGAACATCACTATAGTGTAGCAGCTTGTATTAATTCATCTAACCAATGTTATATCGACGTCAACCTATTTTTATTGGTTGCTACAGTACACTCTGTAATCGCATTTTAGTCATTTATGTGCAACCTGCCTAAAATTAAAGTGACATGCTTATAGTGATGCTTTCAAGTACAATATGTGAGGACCATTTTATTTACATGTGTCACTGTGTTAAATGGTATCAGATAAAGCTGACCACACACTGGACACTTTTTTTTCTGATACATGTTTAGATTTAATGTTCAATCAGTAAAGTTAACCAATAATTGGTTGAACTCGATGGACTTTTTTCAACCAGATTAACTATGCAACTCTAATGTGTAGGCCTACTTATTGATGGATTTAATGTATTGTTTAGGAATGCTCTCACATAGATAATAACCAGAGACTAAATAGGACAAGTCTTTTGGTTATTAATTCATGTAGATATACATTACCCAAAACCCAAGCGATTGTCACAACTGTGTATGTGTTCCAATATGAAAATGTGTGAAAAACTTTCAGTTGGGGAGATGTACACTTCTGGATTTTCAGCTGTTCTGTTAAATGAGACTCTAGCAGATCCAATTACTTCAATTCAGTTGACTATAGAAAAAGGGTTCTGCTCCAGCTTTCTTCGCAGTTGAAGGACTACAGAAATGTCCCACGCAACAAAAAGAAAGCTCTTGTGAACACTACACTGTTATGTGTGACTGAAAACATTTTTGAAAGTGGTAAAACTACTTTGAAGTGACCATGTTGCTGAGTTCAGCAAATCAAACAAGTCCTCACTGTAAAAGAAGAAACTTTTTATATTTTCTGCAGGCACTGTTCAAAGCTTTTGTTGTAGTGCAGATTTCTAGACACTGCTGGCATCCCACCCTTTAGGGTGTGTCGAAAACCTAGTCCCCTGCCATGTGCTTTGGTTCCTTTCACCAATCCCCTGTGCCCCTACGGTGTTCAGAAGAGACATAAGGGAGGCAAGATGAACCACAGCATGTGGACCAGATAATTGAGATTTTTGCAAGTGTCAGAGACAGCCAGCTGCTGGAGATCTGCAATACAACAACGTTTAGGACGCCACCAGCCAGAAAGGTATTTATTTTCTCCTTTTACAGGGTGGTCTTTGATTTGCTGTATTTACCAACAGGGTTGTTTTAAGACCGCATGCTCAACAACATTTACGCATTTCCCTGCTGTTTTCTCTTCCAGTATAGAATTATATTTCTGCACTGTAAGGCAGATTGGTACTGCTAACATTTTTTCAGAATTTCCACAATTCAAGAAAGCATTTGCAATGGTCATTACTTAGAAGGTGCTAAACAAATTTTAACTATTAGCCATACAATATAGCACAAATGATATGCATAATATTTGATATAAAGAATACCATGTTTCAATACTTAAAAAAATAAATGTAAGGTTTATTATAGCTTGAATGTACAGCTAATTACTCTGTATACATTTCATCCCACATGGAAGCTTTGGCATCAAAATATGTTTTAATGTCTATATTGACGCCATTTAGCAGTGCAGTGTATACTACTACAATGTACATTAAAGTACAACACGATTTTCAAGAGGCTCCTTCCCTTACCCACTGACCGCAGTAATAGCTGTTTTTTTCCCCTAACAACAGAAATCTGCTTTATAAACAGCACATTAGAGTGCAGAATTGTAAAGATATTGTAGAAGACTTCCTTGGGTTTCTTTTGGTAGAACTAGGTAGCTTCTGTGGGGTTAAAAGGGGGAAATGCTAAATAAGTTTGCCTGAATGGGGTCATTTAAATCTCCACCCCGTTCATTTGTCTGTGTTTTAGCACCTATGGTGTGTTTTTCTGCTTCCAGTCCTCCAGTAGCAAGTGTTGCACTTAAAAAAATGTAACGGGGAGACTGAAGTCCAAGCAGATCGAGCTGCAAGTAGGACTATATTCAGAACTGCAAGTTATGTGATATCACACCAGTCACCTCTCTTTCTCGCCTTCTCGCATACACATTCAAGATTTTATGTTTAACAAGACCATTATTGTCTCTCACAGCAGCACACATTATTGTGTGACCTTGCTATACTGCAGCAAAATAACTCTAGAGGCTCCAAATACATATGTACAGGCATACCCCGCTTTAAGTAACTCACTTTACGCACACACGCGAGCCTCACAAGTACGGACATCCCAGACATTGCCACGCCGCTCAGCCACAGTATGGCCTGGACAAGGCGGAGCTGCCACTCAGAGTTTTCGCCAGTGAAGAGGCTGCAAGGGAAGAGGCAAAGTTCCCGCCAGCCACCCAGAGTTGCCGTCTACCTGCCGGCCCAGAGTTGCCCGCCAGCCAGCCCAGCATTGCCGTCTGCCCGCTGGCCCAGAGTTGCTGCCTAAACGTAAGTGGATTATTGTACAGTACTGTACAGTACTAGAAACTTCTAACCCTGACCCCTCCACTGCAACCCATGGCCCCCAACTATAGGCCCTGACCCCCCCACTACAGGGCTTGACCACCCACTACAGCCCCTGGACCTCCCACTACAGGCCCTGACCCCTCCACTACAGAACCTGATCCCCCCTCTATAGGCCTGACCCCCCGCCCCAT
>BLSH010046282.1:553995-571695 GCA_018402905.1 Glandirana rugosa | reverse complement strand
TGCCCGCCAGCCAGCCCAGCATTGCCGTCTGCCCGCTGGCCCAGAGTTGCTGCCTAAACGTAAGTGGATTACTGTACAGTACTAGAAATTTCTATCCCTGACCCCTCCACTGCAACCCATGGCCCCCAACTATAGGCCCTGACCCCCCCACTACAGGGCTTGACCCCCCACTACAGCCCCTGGACCCCCCCACTACAGGCCCTGACCCCTCCACTACAGAACCTGATCCCCCCTCTATAGGCCTGACCCCCCACTACAGCCCCAGGACCCCCCACTACTGCTGTAGGCTCTGACCCCCCCACTACAGCCCCTGACCTCCCTCTACAGCCACTGGCACCCTCACTACATTCCCTGACCCCCCCCCCTCCATACTACAGCCTCTGACCATCCAGTACATCCCCTGACCCCCTCACTGAATTGAGAAGTGAAAAAAGGTATTGCTTCACTTTAAGTACATTTTCATTTTACATACATGCTCTGGCCTATTGCAGGGGCATAATGATAGGGGTTGCAATTGCAACCGGGCCCCATGGTCCAGGGAGCCCATGTGCCTCCCTTGTACACCTGAATAAGAGGGAGGGCGGGGGTGGCATTTAGTCTCCTCCATTTTCCACTATCAAGGATTATTTGTCTTCTGTTGTTCCCAGGGTCCCTGTGTGCTTCCCTGGTCCCCCCCACAGAGCTGCTGTCTTCCCCCCTCCTCTCTCCTGCCAGCTGCTATAGAAGATGTGTCATGATGGAGAGATGGGAACAGGTCAGTAAATTTGTAATTTACCGGCTCCTTCCTTTTCTGAATGAACAGAGTCAGTGATTGGTACCAATTGGTTCATTCATAACTGAAGCCTAGTAAACTGTTTTTTACTATACTTCCGTTTCTGAATGAATGGGAGGCTCAGTGCACAGCTATTCCTGTCCATTCATTCTGTGCAACTGAGGCTACACAGATGGAAATTAAGAGCTGAGGTTAGTTTAGACCCCTGATATCGCTTCAAAGCCCCCCCAACAGAGCTCCTAACAAAATTGTAAAAAAAATGTAAAAATAAAATTGTAAAAGAAATAAAATTAAATGGTAAAAAAATAAAATAAAATTAAAATAAAAATTAAAAACGAATGACACCAGTGAGGGAACTATCAGGATTGCAAAGCTTGCAATTGTGACCAGGCCCTGGCATTTCACCACCATGGGGAGGCCCGAAGATGGCAGAAAGGGGGCCCGCTGCAGAACTTGTGAATGGGGCCCTGACCGTAATAAAGGGACCCGCGATAGGAGTAAAGGGCCCCAGGATCAGTGGGAAGAAGGAAGGGCCCTGGCCAGGGGGCCCTTCATAATTTCTTGCACCGGGGGCCCTGATGGCTCTAGTTACACCTCTGCCCTATTGTATACTTGAAAGTGGGGTATGCCTTTAAATAACTTTTCAGACATTTTATACTACTCGCAAATTCCACAATCTAGGCACCAATGACAGGGAGTTGGAACCAAACTTTGGGAGTCATCGAGGGAGCAGAGAAGCCATATTTAATTACTATAGATAATTTGTTCTCACATTTGATCATGCCTACCTTTTAGAATGCCCTCAGATGTACTGGTTTATAGTAATTGTGTAATACCGTTAAAGAAGAATCCTTGTTTAACTTAAAATGTATGTAAACTAAATACATTTGTCGTATTTGCTCACTTTTGTTCTGTTGAATTTATCATTGAAAGCATTTTATTATATGTGTCCGACATGTGCACAAATAGCTATTCATCCAGCAAGAAATCTTGTGAGCTGATAACGCCCTGTACTCTCTGCCTTGGGACTGTTATCAGTTAGTATTGTTCTATGCTATCTCCATGGACTACAAAAGACCTCACCCTGATATAGAGAAGAGAAGGAGGTGTTATGTAGTCCTAACACACTCCCTATCATAGGGTGACAACGCTGCTTACTATAGTTGTCATCCTAGGACAGTAAGTGAGTTAATGGCAAGATTAACAGGTTCAAATAAAGGGAAATAAATGTGTGAAAAGAGAAAACTAGTGCCGCTGTTGTGTCAGTATAGCCAATTCATCATAATCTCCAATTACCTCCCTTCTGGCTACTGTAAACTGTCCGTAATTGGAGTTTATGATGACTTGCCATTTTGACACAACAGTGGGAACCGTAAACACTCTGGTACACAGTATTATGAGCGGATATTCTTAGTCCGCTCCGATACTAACCAACAAAATGGCCACATCCGTGGCAGGGACACCTTTTTCCTCGTTACCCGCTGTTGTGTCAAAACAGCAAAGTCTTCATGTACCGGAGTGTTTACAGTTTCTGCTGTTGTGTCAAAACTGCAAATCGTCGAAATCTCCAATTACGGATGGTTTACAGTAACGTAACCGGAAGTGACGTAATTGGATATTTGGATGAATTGGCTAAAGTGACAGAACACAGCCACTACATCTAAGGTAGGGCAGCAATATTATCAAATTTTGTTCTTTGTTTTAGATTTGTTTTAAGAAAAGATATTGTTTTAACCACTTGCCACCCAAGCCAATTCTGACATTTCTCTCATACTTGTAAAAATCATTATATTCTTAGAAAATTACTTAGAACCTGTAAACATTAAATATATATTGTTTAAGCAGAGGTCCCAGAGAATAAAATGGTGCGTGTTGCAGTTTTGTTTTATGTCACATGTATTTGTGCAGTGGTTTTTCAAAAGCAATTTTTTTTGGAAAAAATACTCTTTAATGAATTTCAGTGCATACAAACACAATATAATACCCATCTTTTCATAAAATATAAAAGATGATGTTACTTTGAGTAAATAGATACCAAACATGTCACGGTTTAAAATTATACATGTGTGGAATGGCGATAAACCACAGCAATACCTCATTTGTGTGGTGCAATCACTGTTTACATCTCTACATGTGCATTTATGTGTGAGCAACGATGGATGGGGGTACTTTAAATTTTTCTTTTCATTTTATATATATTTTTTATTTATATATACTTTTTTAACACTGTGCCTTTTAATTTTTTTATCAACCTCATTTCTAACACAAGGGAAGAACAACATCCTTTGTGAAAGCATGGGCCATGACAGACCCTCATTGTGGAGAGATCTGGCGTCTATTAGACCCCAGATGTCTCCTCTGGCTTCCAAAACATCTGACCAAGCCGAGATCAGTTTAATCAGATGCTTGTACAAACAAACCAAAACAGGAAGTGACAAAATCCTTGTCGCCTCTGGTTCCTGATTTCACAGAGAGGGAGGAACAACATCAACATTATTTCTACAGAGGCCACCATTCGAAACAGTGGGCAGTGGCAGGAGGGGGGGACCCCCTTCCGCCACATGTAGAAGCGATTGAGTGGCTCTATAGCCACTTTGCTTTATAGAGCTTTTTAGAGCAACATTAGTTTTAGCATGTACTATATACAAATCTGAAATAAATAGGGCTTTCTTTTGATAGCAGTATTCGATCAATATATATTTGCATTTATAAGAGATTAAAAAGCAAAAACTGTAAAAAAAATATTTTGTAGATTACCTCCACAGAAACTTTTGCACAACTAGTAAAGGCACAATAAATCAACCCAATAGTAATTCAGCAATGCTTTCATAAATATCCTAAATTATATATACCTTTTTGAAACCCTCCCCAACATGCACGCACACGCACGCAATACATTGTTTTCTGTTTGGAAATACGTATATGGTGACAAGGATATGTTTGCAGTTATATAATATTTAATAGAATATTTAAATATGTTTATACTACTGTCAGTGCAGAACTTCTCATAATAATTAATATGTGTGTTTCTGTAACACAGAGGAAGGCGTGATTAGGTAGTCCTAGCCAGTATTCACAACAATGCATTCTAAATATTCTGTAGAAACTAACAGGATCACTGAGGCACAAAGAATACCTTGCCAAGTGATATAACTAATGCCTTGTTTAAAAGGTGGCTTTAACATGTAGATACTCAAATCTATTAAGTCAAGTTAACTGCTCTCATATTTTATGTTACATAAGATACAGCTCTGCTTGTAGGATTCATTTTTTCTTTTTTCCCGATCTTGACTCAAAACCCTTACAAGCTTCTGAACTCACATAATGTGCAGTGAATCCTGTGAACATTAACAGTCCCATTACATTAAGACAAATGGAACACTGCATACACTGAATGCAAGTGTATGGGACCTTCTCATGTGAATAAAATGTTGCATTCATACTTATCTATTACACCAAATGTCTCCCAGAGCATTATGCACCTTCAGTTGTTGCAGAAATGAGAGAAATCACGAAGAGGCAATTTAAACCCAATAGACAAAATAGCAATAATAATGGAGCAGCAGAGGGCAGACCAGCCCCGACAGAGATATGATCCCTACATTGGGCACAAAATCATTGACCATGAGTCAAAACTTTTTTGAAAAAGTTCTAGATTGTCTTCTTGAGTCACACTGACTGAACACAGTGTTTTCTCGGACAGAAAAGTGGCACAAACAAGAATTTTGGCTTGTCTGAGTTTTCTCAATGATGAGTTAAGTGCAGACAGACCTGTTTTATAAAACCTGAACCATCAATTCCCACCAGTAATAAATGAACTAGGTCCCGGTTGCAGCTGAAAACCTCTGTGATGCCTCCAAGCGATCATAATATCCCAGAAATGTTCCACAGAGCAGACACTAGGAAATATCAGACCAGCTGGTGAAATAAAACATGTCTGACTTTCATTTTCATCACTGGACACCTGATGTCTCTGACAGACTATTAGTTCTTCTTGGTGAGACCTGCTGTTGCAACCCTATAGACCCTTGATGCTGGGAGTAAGTTGGCAGAATCAAAGAATCTGGCTGTTCCTTCTGTAAAGTGCTTGTTGTTGCCACCTAGTGGAAAGAAACAAACAAATGGAATTTCACTTAAAAAGTTTGGCTGGGTGATTTAGCAACATATTTTTATGTGCTGGTCATACTTAGATGATAAAAATCACAATAAATGCTGAAAAAAAAAGCCTTCATCACATCAAGCTTAAAAAGCACGAATACGTAAGTGAAACACATAATGGAAAGTTTGAATGTTCAAGAACGACTCTAGCTAAAAATAACTTGTCTCCTTGGCAACTCGTGAATCACTGTTTGCGTAATTTACTCTTGATTCCTAACCCAGATCTGTAAGTGTATATGAAGGCTTGATTGTTCTGTTTGAGAGAACAGCTTGTCACAAAGCAAAATACCTATGTGAAAAACTTCAGATTGATGCTGTCATTATCCAGGTCTGCATCTAAGTCCTTGGTGTTAGAAACAGTGCAACTGTATAAGTGTATCTTAATACTAGAATATGTCCAGGTCATAAATGACAGCTTCCATGTTGTGAGGCTTTCCTCACTGGTACTTTGCTTTTAGACACATTGCAAAGTAAACCTGTCGTAACTTGGTAAACTGCAGATACTGCTGTAAAGCAGGAACTTGGTGTCTACACACACCTTGACACCCCTGATGAAGCACCCTGGGTGCCATTAAACTTAGAGCTTTCTATTTGCCTAATGCCTTCTTCAAAAAGGAAAGTCAATACCTATGATGGACAGCTTCACTGACAGGAAGTCAGCATTTTATGAACTCCGGAGCACTACAGCAGAGATTAGAACCCAACTCTGCATACTTGTTCCTTGTTCAGCATCTCATTGAGCAATTTGCCATAATAAAAGCAGGACAGCCACGTAACTAGTGTTTTCAGCAGGAAGTTATCAGTTGCAGCCAGTGGCGTCGGGGTGCCGGCTGACGGGGGCTGGACCCCCGAGTGGGTCCCGAAAAGCTTCAGGTCTCAGAATTCACAATAGAATTCTTAGCCCCGAGCCTTTTCCAGGAGAGCGGGGATCGATCACCAAGCTCGCTCTGTGTAAATGGGTCGGCGTGGGCGGCTCTCCTATCCTGGCTCTGGCTGCCTGGTGCCTCTGCAGGAGTGTTACTTACAGATGAAGCCACCTGAACTGAAGAGTCAGGTAGGTCAGTGTACAGTATCTCACAAAAGTGAGTACACCCCTCACATTTTTGTAAATATTTTATTATATCTTTTCATGTGACAACACTGAAGAAATGACACTTTGCTACAATGTAACGTAGTGAGTGTACAGCTTGTATAACAGTGTAAATTTGCTGTCCCCTCAAAATAACTCAACACACAGCCATTAATGTCTAAACTGCTGGCAACAAAAGTGAGTACACCCCCAAGTGAAAATGTACAAATTGGGCCCAATTAGCCATTTTCCCTCCCCGGGGTCATGTAACCCGTTAGTGTTACAAGGTCTCAGGTGTGAATGGGGAGCAGGTGTGTTAAATTTGGTGTTATTGTTCTCACTCTCTCATAATGGTCACTGAAAGTTCAACATCACACCTCATGGCAAAGAACTCTGAGGATCTGAAAAAAAATATTGTTGCTCTACATAAAGATTGCCTAGACTATAACAAGATTGGCAAGACCCTGAAACTGAGCTGCAGCACGGTGGCCAATACCATACAGCAGTTTAACAGGACAGGTTCCACTCAAAACAGGTCAACCAAAAAAGTTGAGTGCACGTCCTCAGCATCATATTCAGAGGTTGTCTTTGGGAAATAGACATATGAGTGCTGCCAGCATTGCTGCAGAGGTTGAAGGGGTGGGGGATCAGCCTGTCAGTGCTCAGACCATATGCCACAAACTGCATCAAATTGGTCTACATGCCTGTCGCCCCAGAAGGAAGCCTCTTCTAAAGGTGATGCACAAGAAAGCCCACAAACAGTTTGCTGGAGACAAGCAGACAAAGGACATGGATTACTGGAACCATGTCTCGTGGTCTGATGAGACCAAGACAAACTTATTTGGTTCAGATGGTGTCAAGCGTGTGTGGCGGCAACCAGGTGAGGAGTACAAAGACAAGTGTGTCTTTCCTACAGTAAAGCATGGTGGTGGGAGTGTCATGGTCTGGGGCTTCATGAGTGCTGCCAGCACTGGGGAGCTATAGTTCATTGAGGGAACCATAAATGCCAATGTACTGTGACATACTGAAGCAGAGCATGGTCCCCTTCCTTCAGAGACTGAGCCACAGGGCAGTATTCCAACATGATAACGACCCCAAACACACCTCCGAGACGACCACTGCCTTGCTAAAGAAGCTGAGAGTAAAGGTGATGGACTGGCCAAGCATGTCTCCAGATCTAAAACCTATTGAGCATCTGTGTGGCATTCTCAAACGGAAGGTGGAAGAGCGCAATTTCTCTAATATCTACCAGCCCGTGATCATCATGGAGGAGTGGAAGATGACTTCAGTGGCAACCTGTGAAGTTCTGGTGAACTCCATGCCCAAGGGGGTTATGGCAGTGCTGGTGGCCACACCAAATATTGACACTTTGGCCCAATTCGGACATTCTCAGTTTTGTTGCCAGTGGTTTAGACATTAATGGCTGTGTGTTGAGTTATTTTGAGGGGACATCAAATTTACACTGTTATACAAGCTGTACACTCACTATTTTACAATGTAGCAAAGTGTCATTTCTTCAGTGTTGCCACGTGAAAAGATATAATAAAATATTTACAAAAATGTGAGGGGTGTACTCACTTTTGTGAGATACTGTATGTGTTAGGTAGGTCAGTGTATGTGTCTGGTAGGTCAGTGTATGAGGTAGGTAGTTAGGTCAGTGTATGTGTCAGGTAGGTAGGTCAGTGTATGAGGTAGGTAGGTCAGTGTATGTGTCAGGTAGGTCAGTGTATGAGGTAGGTAGGTAGGTAGGACAGTGTATGTGTCAGGTAGGTAGGTCAGTGTATGTGTCCGGTAGGTCAGTATATGTATCAGGTAGGTCAGTGTATGTGTGAGGTAGGTAGGTCAATATATGAGGTAGCTAGGTTAGTTTAATGGTCAGCATTGATGGGCACTCCCCCAAAGCCCCCCCCTCGGGCTGAAGCCCCCGGTATTTTTCCCACCTAGCAACTCCCCTATTTACAGCCCAATATTTCTCTCATAAGTTTTGCCAAATTCATATTATTGATACAATGTTGCAAAACCAGTAACTGTATTCCCATTTGTATTTAAGTGGTTGTGGCCTCTTACACACTGCAGCTTGAAAAGCTCAGTAGTGCATTTTTTTACTGATCTAAAATGTAACCCATTGTTTACAATCTGCCTGTACACACAGGCGCATAAACAAGCACTGAGTAAAAATAAATAAAAATCTGCTTTCCCAGTCAGTATGTGCAAATATGTGCAACACGTTCATGTGAGCATGAATATGAATGAATTTTCCTTAGGAATATATTGTGCGAATGCATATGTGCGTGCACATATGCACACGAATACACACAAAACAGACGCCTAAAGTTACATCCATAAAAGCAGATGCTTAAACATCAGTACCGTGTGCAAGAGGCCTTACATATACCCAGTGAGGTGACTGGTCTCAGTTGATATACAGAGATGAAACAAATCCTCCTACATATGTTGTACCTGTTTATCTGCATCAACCTGTCCTCTAAATCAGTACAAAATGCAGAATTCGCACACAGCTTGTCTGAGATTTCAGAAAGCAGGGGGAGGTGAGCTGAATTTACACTCTGTAGAGCTCAGTGAGGAGAGCTTAGGGCTGACTGGAGGAAAAATACCCATCTCCTTCACACAACACACAGACTGTGAATCACAGCTTCCTACCTTGTTACCTTTTTACCTTTTGATGTCAGGAAAACTGTACTCATGCAGATAGCAGAGTATTGTGGCAGCTGGTAGAAATTACAGTTCGTGCTCTGGATTGAGACAAGCACACACTATGGATAAGCTTTGTTCATATATTCATTTCTGAGGTTTACAACCACTTTAGCTATCATGAGTCAACTTTCTCGAAAAAAAAAACCATCCTAAGACAGACTGTGCATTAACGCTTCCTTAATGCTAGTCTCAAGCAGTTTATGGAATTCCCTTATATGCCAGATTGTTTCAACCCTCCACATATGCTAATTATTTACACTGGAGTTAACAGTAACTCTGAAGTAAAATAAATCACTGAGCTACTAATGTTATCCAGTAGACACTGCACCCTCGCTAAAGACAGAAAGTTCACTCCACTCACTTCTACCATAAAGTTAGTTTTGGTGAAATCTTGCTGCCAGTATCAAAGAAAAACCTCACAGCGGGACTGTGCCTTGGAGTGTAACTTCATCTCTCTCTCAGCATCCTGGATCAATAATTCAAAATTTCCAAGGTAGGTAGGTCTGCATCTGATAGTAGTGTAGAACAGTAGCCCCCAATAATCGATTACGGTACTATTTAGCTAGTTTGACTCTTAATGCACTAGGCCAATGAAACAAACTTCAGACTTAACATATGCATCACCATAGCAGAAATTCAAACTTCTAATTATAGACCCATCTCTGGCATTAACAGGTCACATCCAACACCTCTGATACTTTACCTGGGAAAATTGTTGCTGTTGCTGCTGAGCTTGCATAGCCTGAAGATTCTGTTGTTGGGAGGAATGCACTGATGTAAATCCTGGATGTAAAATGGCTTGACCCATTAGCACAATTGGAGTATTGTTGGCAGAACTCTGCGCTTCCAGACCCCTAAATATTTGTGGGTTTTGTGAATATCTGTATTACAGAACAGGAAAAAACATTATCAGAGCCTTTTCTTAGCAGGGAATAAAACGGTAGCAATATTTTCAGGAAGGACACATACTCATAGTGGTGAGTTATAATCTAAGGTTCAGAGATGGACAATTGTGCACATTTACAGTCATATAAAAATGTAAGTACACCCTATTGTTGACATTATTAACATATTTGAACAGGCAAATGTGACTAAAATAGTGTTTAAATAGTAAAATAGTGCCCACAGATAAAGGTGATATACTTGGACAAATGACCAGACTAGGTACAAATGATTAGACCATCCTTAGGCAGTATGCAGGTATAACCTGTCTTTGTTAAAACTCAGATATCTAGGGTCTGGTGTTCTCTTTGTTATTGGCATGTGTAGTGTGATTATGCCAAGATCAATAGAGCTATCTAAAGCCCTTATAAAGAAAGTTGTGGATGCCTATGAGTCTGGCAATGGAATTAAAAAGCTTGCCAAATGATCTGAAATCAATCATTCCACTATAAGGCAAATAATCTAGTAGATTTCAAATAACTGGTGACTTCTCCAGGAGTGGCCAGCAAAGCACATTCAGCTCAAGAGCTGACTGATTGAAGCTAAAAGAAGTCTCCAAGAATCCCAAAATTTAAATTGCAGGGTGTACAAGCAACTCTCATAAAAGTTGGGGTCAAGGTGCATGAATCTATAATCAGAAAGGGATTGCCAAGAAAAAGTATTTGCTGTATGAAAAGAACATTAAAGCAAGACTACAGTTTGCAGTTAAACATATAGTAAGTCCTTTTCTAACTTATTGAAAACAAAACCACAAAGTCGGAAAAGTGACCCCTACAAACCATCTGTGCTGCATGGACACCACATAACGTTTCCACCTAATCAGCAGGTTACCACTTAATATCAACAGATTACAAATCTGGTAGAAGTAACATTTGTCTGAAACCTCAAAAAATGAAAGAATAAAATAATCAGCCCTGGACTTAAAGCTATTGAATATGCTATAGACTAACAAAATTTGCCTCTAAGATTAGGGATCATCTTGAGGTTGATAGTGAGAGTCAAAATAGATTGAACTGCAATACTTAATATTTATTGTTGGCAAAAGTTCTTACGTTTTTTTTTTTATTATTAGTTGAGATAAAATTAAAATATGAGTTCACAATAAATTATTATTTTTGCCTGTTTAATAATTAGTAAGAGTTGCAATTTAATATATGCTGACTCTCACTATCAGCCCCTGGAAGATCCCTAATTTCTTGGGGAAAAATGTTGTCAGTCTATAGGATGACCATTGCACATACTGATAAAGAATAAGTTCTGACATGGCATTTAATTGTTGCTGCTCATTATCTTGATTTTCACATTTTATCAAATTTAGTTAAAGTAAACTGTAAGTATAATTGAACTATAATACTGACACACTCATTTTACTTATTTTTTTTTAAGACAAGTCAAATACATTCATTTTAATAGAAATGGTTTAATATCTTGTTGCTATAAAAATTCATAATTAATAATTATGAAAAAAGGTGATTAAGGTTGAACTCCAGGAATTCAGCTACTTTGACACATTTGCAGGCACACTAAAATCCCTGCATCTACAGACATCCAAATTCTAAGACTAACCTATCTAGCCCTGTAAAGAAGAAATTAGTATACATACCTTTTCTGAAGCCGATCTGACCAGATATCCAGTGGCGGAAGCTCTGCAGAAGACACAGCCGACAACGACTGTGAAATGAATGGGGAGTGACATCACCCATAGTGTTACTATGGGGCTTCCGTTGTCGGCTGCCTCCTCTGGACCTGCCTCCACAGCGAAGCCGCAGCTGACAGCTCAGTGTAGGATCGGGTCAGATCGGCTTGAGAAAAGTTATGTATACTGAGTTCTTCTTTACAGGACTAGATAGGTTAGTGTTAGATTGTGGATATCTGTAGATGCAGGGATTTTAGTTTTAGGATGGACTTCTACTTTAAGTACAATGAGCTGCATGTCACCTGTGGACTTATCTCTTTAATCTAGATCTACAGTTTTATGGCATTCGCAGAGGAGTATAGCTATTACTACACTCACTGAAAAGTGAGATGCTGTGTCCCCACAAGCAGCATCTCTGCCTATCCCTCCCCTCTGCTGTCCATTCACAGATTCCTTTGTATTTTGTGAAAAACAAAGCCTTCTGCGAATGGGCAGCAGAGGGGAAGAGTGGGTACAACAGCTACATGCAACTCTGAAGTTGAAGAAGCTGAGACCAGAAAGTCCAGCGTCGAAGCTCTATAGTGATATCTATGCTTCTAGAGCCCCATAAAACTGTCAGATGTAAATTAGAGAGATAAGTCCACTGGGTGATATGCACCTCAATTGACTTAAAGCATTTGTTAATTCTTCCCCCCCAAAAAATGGATCATATACCCTTAAAGCATATTATACAGCACAGTGCTTGTGCTGTGTAATTTGGCCCCCTGTATCACCTGAAATACCGGGCTGATCCTGCCAGTTTCTACCCTCCCCTCTGTACGCTGACCACAGTTTATCATGGCTGCTGAGCCCTGACACCTTGGTTAGTGTACGTGCCTCCATCATGCGCTGCTACCTGCAGCTCTCCTGTCTCCCTCTGTCCCCCTCCCCTACCTGCCTGTCAGCTCTCACTAGCGTGGCCCTGCTCCTCTCCCCGCTGCTTCAAAACTAACTGATGTTTATATCATCCCCTCTGTCAGATAAAAAGCTGTATCCTAGTGCTTGTGCTTTATAAAAAAAAGCAGATTTCTACCTGTTTTAACAGTGTCTCCCGGCCATCACATGACTCCAGGCTCTCTCCTCCCTGCCTCCCTGGCTGACATCAGCAGGGGAATCTCGGCCCCGCCCACTGGAGCTATCAGACGGGGAGAGCAGAGAGCCAGGAGGGATGTGATTGCTGGGAGATGTTGTTAAAACAGGTAGAAATCTGCTTTTTTTTTACTAAATCAAGGGCATTAGGAAACAGCTTTTTATCTGACAGAGGGGATGATATAAAAATGAGATAGTGGCTTAACAACCATAGTGTGCCTGTACAGTTGTCAAATTGACTAAATTCATGACTTCATTTAAGTTAACCCCTAGTTATCTAGGCATGTATGGCAAATACAGTCTAACACTAGATTTGTGCAGTATGACATTATGACAGTGCACCCACTTTATCTGATGTCCACTATCTGAGTACCGCCTTGTGCTACACGAACTTGGCATCATTGGCTGGATAGGTTGACTAAGCAATAGTCTGAGTAATGAAAAAAAAAATATTGTTAAGTTCAACTACATATTGCATAAATAAAGTGTACCTAAACCCAAGAAAAAAACATTTAACATATTTGAGCTTAATAGTCTTTTTCAAGCTTTTTTATGTTTACCTGGTGATCATGCTAATAATATACTGTGCTCGGCTTACAATGCTCACCCACTGTTTTGTATCTATAGAGGAATAGCATTGATACCTTAGGAAGTGTGTTAGGACTACAGAATACCCCCTCTCTCCTGATCTCTATACCATGGGAAGAGGGAATTTTGTTTTGGGCAGGATTGATAACGTTGAGATAACACTGCAGAGTGCAAAGAAAAGCACTGGGTTTCTGTACGAATCAATAGGCTTTTCTTTTTTTTTTTTGCACTTATCGAACAGAAACATCAAAACACTTTTAATGGTATATTTAACAGAGCAAGGAATTATAAGCTTCTGTTATGTTATCCACAGTGAAAAAAGTATTGACTTTAGTCATACTTTCAGCTATAATATCAGGCTTTTTAAAATAAATCAGCACAGAAAAGGCAGCTGACTTGTTTTCAAAGGTGCAGCTTCTGGGGCTGTCATTATCTTTCATTCACTATGACCTGCAACAAGCATGAGCATATCAGGTGGCCTGACACTTCACTGGATACAAGTTTGTTTAGGTTAGTAACACGTTAAGGCATCGTTCACACTTGTTGCTTTGTGGGAACAAAATCATACACATTCCCGCAATGCACAAAAGCACACTGCACTTTTACAGACACACAGCAGTGGCATTAATTCTCAATGGTAACCCCACACATCTTGCTAACGTGTGTGCATTTGTGCATGCCAAAATGCATGGTACCGCAGTGATTTTTAAAATGGTGCAGGCACCTTTTTTGTGCATTTCTCGTGCGTAGAACAGCCTATTGAAATGAATCGTCTACCCTAAATGTAATGTGTGTGAATGTGCAAAAAAAGGATGGGTGCTTGGTTGCCTCTTTGTGGTGTGAATGGAACCTAAGTCATGACTGAGGCAAGGCTGGGAGCCCTGGAACCTGCAATGTAAAAAACGAATTTGCACATGTAGCTTCCATATTCTGTCCTCACTTGCTCCCTTGATAGAGCACAATGTTACCATAGTAAACTGAGATTTGATGGTTGATAAGGGTTACTGCACACTTGAATTGCATTTACACTGCTTTTTTTGTATAAGCCTCAATCGTAAAGGGGATCTACACTCTAAATAAAAAGTGTAACAAGCAGTTTACTCCATCTGCTTATTCTGCAAATAATACAGCTGTAGCAGAAATAAAACCAAAATCAGTTTATTTCTGTGTTTTCTATGTTTTTTTTAGTTGTGTTATAACTTTGGCACAAGGAATTTTGAGTGTGAAATGAATTGCAGCAGTAAGACTATGAGTTGTGAACAGATATTTATGAGGATTAGGGTAGGTTTAGATTTGAAATTGGGTTGAGGTCTATGGCTAAGAGTTACTGTATGTTAGGGGCAGAGGTGGCTGGTGATCAAGATTTAGGGGGTGGGAGGGCGGCACAAACTACCACCATCCCCTCCGCGCGCGGGAGAAGGGCGGTGGTGCCATCACAAACATCCACCCCCCGTGGCAGCAATCTGGCCCCCCCTCACGGGAGACAGGTGGCGGGGCGATTGCAAACCCCAACCCCCCCCCCCCGCGCGGCAAACAACGACAATAGAAACCATCACAGCCCCCACCCCGCGGGAGACAGATGCCAGGGATTGAGCCATGTGAATATGCTGTCTTACCTTATGGAGGCAAAAAGAAGAGGCCGCTCAGATCCATTCTCTCGGCGCTGCTGCAGAAGACAGAGAAACATTCTCCTCCAGCCAAACAGGAACAGGAAGTGTGTCCTGAGACACTATTGGCCAGGGAGTCCTAAGACTCCTTGACTAATAGGGGCTTCTTGATTGGCCAGGAGGAAGAACAGTGTGCCAATAGCGAATATACATTTGCTATTGCCACACAACTGGGTGGGCTCAGGGCGCAGTGCTCTGTGCCCCGAGACCACCCTTTTTTGCAAGCCTAATAGAGCCTCTGGCTCTAATCACGTGCTTAAAACAAAAACACAAACATAAGTGCTGCTGACAACTACACGTTGGCAGTAAAAAGTTATTGGTGCCCAAACCTTAGGTCTAATGTACTCGTGGCAGAAACAGAGACTTTGTGACTGTCTACATTCCTTATTCTCTTCCCTCAATGTAATATGAAAATTGCTATGATATTGTCAAGTACAAAGGGTCACACAACCACCTTCAAAAGATGATGCACAAGGTAAGTTGGAACTTTTACCTTAATTGCCTGTCATGAGTAAAGTCTGGGGCGCTGTGGCATTGGGTGCTGTCCTGCTGTGAACCAGTAGAAGAAGCCGTGTTGATATTCTGCAACAAACCTGTAGGACTGCTGAGCTGAGATGCATTTCTGCTGGTCGAGTGGCTTCTGTTTGGTATTCCTTGCATGCTGCTTATTGATTTCTGTCCCTAAGACCAAGTTCAAGCTTTTAAAACTTTTATAATGGATTTTGAAAACTTACACATATGGATTATGAAAACAAATTTCTTGTTAAACGTGTATTGCTTGACTGTACTGCAGAGAGTATGGTTTCTAGAATCCACATTAACTAAAATTAGTATGCTGTAGTCAAGCTATTTACAATGTAAATGTTACATTAATTGCTAGCTGCCATTGCCATCAGCCCACAACTATATTATTGGTTGTCACTAGCTGAAGCACTAAAAAAAGAGTGGCGCAACCAAAATATCTGGGTTAGCAAAGTCAGGACATTTCTCCCTTTGAACAACCATTAATTAGCAGAGCTAGACCTGTTTCAGACATATCAGACCCTCCCAAAAATCGGATTAATGAGTAAAAGTAATTACATTTGTAAGATTAGTACAATATCAATCCAAGCATTCTCTTTGTTATGCCAAGTACTGTAGTGTTTTAATTTTGGGCATATACAAGTTGATATCCGCACTGACTGTAGTAGTGCAAGGATTGTTAACTTTTTTGTATTTTGAATCAAAAATGTAATATATTGCAGGATACCAATCATTAGATGTGGTGGCTGCATTAGTTTTCTTTTTTTTAGGCTTTTCCCCCTCTGTTTTCATCTGGTGATATGGCCAGTAACACACCTCCTGTACTAAGAGTGTCCACCCTCTGAAAGAATGAGCACAGGGGGTACGATTGGACAGCAGCATTGTCAGTCTGGGGGGAGGGGAGTGCCAGATGTACTAGCTGATTTAGATACAACAACAAATTGAAGCTGAACTTCAGCTAACACTTTTCTAATCAATTAAAGCAAACAGTTTTGTTCCTTTTGGGATAAAGGTTTTACATAAGTAAATAAAAGCTGATCATCATAAGCACCCCTGTCAGTGGTAAATGGTTTGACTCATCCCTGTAACTGATACATCTGCAGATGAGCTTGTTCTTTTGAAAAACAACTGACTTACTGACTGGGTCACCAGATGAAAATAGAAGAAAGCCTAAAAAAAAAGAAAACAATTGCAGCCACCACATCTAAGAATTGATAAGTTGCAATATAAGAAATGTTTTCTTTGGTTGTAATACTGCTTTAATACTTAGAACCCTCGATCTTGGTATATTTCCTGACAGTTAATATTGTTTTTTCTTTGAAAATAGGTATATTGTCTTAAACATAAATTAACACACTTTTACAGGTGGATTAAATAGCCTGGTCCCTTAATTTGATTAATATCTCACAAATGTGAGTTGTCAGCATTTGTCATACTGTATATAAAGCTAAAAAGTTACTGCAGTCATGTACACCTAATGTAATCATCCATCTATCTCAATATCTCACCCTATGTTTATTTATATTATCTAAATAGCTAAACTAATAAAGGGTATTACACCTCCAATATTCTTGTCTGTTAGCTGCACTAACAGAAGACATTTTGACATTTTAAGCTTAAAGTGATGCTAAAGTCTCATTTTTTTTTATTCCAAAATAACAAACATGTTATACTTACCCGCTCTGTGTAGTGGTTTTGCACAGAGCAGCCCAGATCCTCCTCTTCTGGGGTCCCTCTTGGGCGCTCTGGCCCCTCCCTCCTGTTGAGTTCCTACGGGGGCACCCAAGCCAAGCCGCAGCTTTGTGTATCCATTCAGACATGGACCGCAGCCCGGCCCCACCCCCTCTCTCTCCTCATTGACTCACTGACTTTGATTGACAGCAGCGGGAGTCAATAGCGATTCGCTGCTGTCTTAGACAATGAGGAGGGAGAGTCCCGGACAGCCGAGTCTCTCGTGCAACATCGCTGGATCGGAGGGAGCTCAGGTAAGTATTAGGGGGGATGGGGGGTTACTGCACACAGAAGGCTTTTTATCTTAATGCATAGAATGCATTAAGATAAAAAAAAAATTCTGCCTTTACAACAACTTTAACCACTTCCTTACTGGGCACTTAAACCCCCCTCCTGCCCGGACCAATTTTCAGTTTTCAGCGCTGTCGCTCTTTGAATGACAACTGCGCGGTCGTGCGGCGTTGTAACGCGTTGGGTTAGTTATTTGCGGCTAACGCTAAAAAAATTGGTTTTTATACATCTTCTTATATACAGCCGGTTTTGACTACTTATTTAAACAAAAAATAAAAAATAAAAACCTATAAATAATATCGTTTTTCATTTTTTTATAACAAAAAAAAGTTTTAACAACGAGAAAAAAACAAATATCGCCGCTAGTCTTTACTGTGTCTCCGCTAGTTTATGGTGGTTTTCTTTCGAGATAAACATCCTTTTTTTCCTGCGGTTAAAACAAACCCATGTTGCGGCGTGCTGGCGCGTCAACAGTAAGTTT
>BLSH010046282.1:523549-553985 GCA_018402905.1 Glandirana rugosa | reverse complement strand
GTGTGAAATTGATGGAGCGTAGGCGCGATATCGGCTTACTGCCGATGTCGCGATGTCCACTGATTACTGTGTAAATGTCATTGGCAGTGAAGGGGTTAACCAGCAGGGGGCAGTGAAGGGGTTAACAATGTTCCCTGGGTGTGTTCTAACTGTGGGGGGGCGGGGTTGACAGGGGCATGACAGATCTAACTGATCCCAGTGACAGGGATCAGTAGATCTGGCATGCCCCCCTCACAGAACGGGGAACCGCCGTGTTTACTTCGGCGGTTCCCCGTTCCTCCTGTCTGTACGGAGATCGCGGGTCTCCGGCGGACATCGGGTCCGCCCGACCCGCGGGCACGCTCCCGCAGTATGCGGCGGCACGTGCACGCGCCGCTCGCGCCCGCGGGAGCGCGCCCAGCACGAGCCGAATGGGAGGACGTCTATTGACATCCTCCCGGCATTTTAGAGCCGCGCTGTAGCCGTCATTCGGCTATAGCGCGGATGCGAGGTAGTTAAAGTGTGACTAAACCCACAACAGTACAATCAGTCTGTATATGCAGTAAAGCATGCTTGGTATACTCACTGTGAAACCTAAGAGGTTAATCCTCAGCATTGTGTAAAACGGCTGTTTGATCCTGTCTTCTCCAATACCCCCTTCTTCCACAGTCCCCAATCTACCTGTTGATAGAACAGAGCCTTGGAGGCAAGCTACACATTCTCAATTTGATGTGTATTGCTAGAGAGTTTTTTTTTCTTGGGAGAGTGTATGTGATCAGCACAGGGCCAATCAGCACTGTCCAGACAGAGGGTCAGGGGCCCTGGAGCTTCATAGGACAATCAGGGAAGAATGAAAACTCCTCCTACTAGCTTTAACCAGATACTGATAGAAGTAACAAGACTGCTATATACTGCTGATGAGAAAAGATATTTAGCAGTTTATATTTACTAAAATAATTGCAGTTCCATGTTCTGTGTACTGTGGGAGACCAGATCTGGTGAATGCTGGGTCCTGGGTTTAGTAACACTTTAATTGTACAAACAGTACCCACTGTCCTACTTAATGTGAAAAGGGTCTCTCTGCAGAGTATATTGTACCCTGAGCATTCAGCTTTCAAATACATCAAACCTTCAGCTACTGAGTTTAGTGCTGCTAGATATGTTTAGTGCTTCACACCAATGCCAGTAATGTGAGTCATATTTGGCACTAAAAGACTTCAAACTGCTTCAACAGAATTCATTATTTTTAGTAATATCAGGGCAGCGATATCCTCCTCATATGGTACTGGTAAGACAATTTAGTATACAAAACTAAAATATTATTACCTTGTTGGGTAGGACATGTGTATCTGGTAACATGGATTCTGATGATACTAGATGCTGGCTTGCAGCCTGGGAAGATATTTGTCTGTGAGTTGAAGAACTAGACATCATCTGCTGTTGCTGTTGCATGCCAGACCCTTTATTCATTTGCTGTTGTTGAGGCTCTGGTTGTTGCATATTGCTAAAGCTCATTGAAACAATTTGTGGCTGGTAACACTGATCAAAATAAAAAGCAAAATCTTAATATTAAAGCTGAACTTCAGGCAAATAGCAAAAAACATGAATACAGACACACGCATACACACGGTATATACATTATGTTCTTAGAGTTACACAGCTCTGCCTTACAACACAGCCATGTCTACTAGGGCAGAGAGGCTACGTTTTCATTGGTGCCTTACCCATACCCTCCCTGTGACTGGACAATGCAAGGAGAAGCAGCACACAAATTAAACAATCTGCCAATATGCTGTCTTCTCATATCAGCATGCGCCTGCACCGCAGCACATGCTGCTTCTCCCTCCCTCTGAGCCCTGCTGTACAGACAGATTCGAATTAGAGTGCAAGAGCCTGATATACCAAATCTACTTTAGTTACTTTAAGGAGAAGTCTAGTCAAAGCTATTTTGGCCATACTTCTCCTATGGATCACAGGAGTGCAGTTTATTTTTGCATTCTTGTGACCTGTTTGTAGCTGACAGCGGGCTAAAATCATTGCTCTCTGCTTAGAGCAAAGGGGGAGAACTGAGAAATCAGTGGTGTTTGATCACTCAGTTCTTGGGGTGGAGCCAGCGGGGGACAGCTGCTGCTGAGATTGATGCTGTAGCCATCTAGGTCAGTATGATTTTTTTTTTTCTGAGGATTCCCATACTTTTCTTTTAATATCTACCTTGAGTTCAGCTTTGAGGTTTTTACCTTTTCAAGGTTGGCCAGAAAGTGGCTGCATCTGATTAGATCTATTTGGGTATTTTGACAGCCAGCAGCCAGCAAGCAGGCTAAGCCTAGTACAGACAGAACATTTTTTTCCTCTTCTGGATGCCTTTGCTCCAGGGGAGAAAAAAGTAGCATAAAAATGCACCTAAAGCTGTGTTTTGCAAATGTGTAGAGGGCACGTCAAGTGTTCATTCGTTCCATTAGTTGCAATTTAAACTTATTCCGGTTATTGGAATGAATGAATGCTCCTAACGTTTAGGGTCATTTACATGCGTTTAAGTGCATCTAGCATTTCTTCCTGACAAAACGCTCTTCTTTTTCCCAGATGAGTCTGGTGGGTTTGTGTTTCTGGCAACCCTGCAGACATTTTGCCAAGGCTTGGCGCCAGCCGTTCCTTAATTTTGATAAAGATAAGCAGTGGCTTACAGGGACCCTGGTTCACGAGACACTCAGCTGTATCTTTTCAGATACTCACGCAAATTCTTGAAGATTTGGGTACTATGGATAACCTACAATTACCATCTGAATCTTGACTGTTCCTTGCTCTCTATATGAATACAAGCACGGCCAACCTCTGAGCCGTGTAACAGGCTGGACCGCACAGGAACCTTCCCCGACCCTCTTCCTGCTCCCAGGCAAACCTTTCCACTTTCTTCCCTGTCTTTCTCCTTTGCTGCCGGCTGAGGAGTTTGGGCGGCTCTTTTCAATTCTCCCTCTCCTTCTCTCTAACACAGTGTTCCTACTCAGGCCCCGGAACATCATCCATCTCCCTTTTCCCCCTTTCCCCTTTTTTCCTTTTTCTTGGATGAGGCAAAGTTTTGGTTGGTAGCCACAGGACTGATTTCAGAGCTACAACAATGTTTAAAAATGTAGTTATGAGTACCTGTGCCTTGAACTGTGAACTCCATGTGCTACCAACGCTTATCTCATGGAATTGTTACTATTTTTTTGTCTCTGATGTTCTTTGTACGCTGCTTTAAAGTGTATCTGTTTGCTTTGTACTACCTTTCTACAAAAAAAATCCTAAAAATCCAATAACATACTTTGTAAAACAAAACACTCTTCTTCTGAATGTGCAAGTGATGCTTTTTTTCTAACTCCTAACTCTCTTATCTACCAGAAGAAAAGATCTACTTGCATAGCCACTGCATAAGAAGTCTTCCGGCTTTAAGTTGAGCTAAATGCCTAGTCATGACTGCAGCTCTGCGTCCCCAGTAATAAAAAGTAACTCACTTGTGGATTGGGATCCTGGACCATACTTAGGGTATCCAAGATCTTTTGTAGTTCCTTCTGTTGCCATCTTATGTTGGCTTGGATATCCTGTCTCCGTTGTTCCAGTTGATCCCTGATGGTTTGGAACATCTGTGCTGAAAACTAAAAAAAGGAAAGGACTGTAGTTGGTATTCCCTCAGTTTGATTAATTTATTATGATGCAATTTTATATGGAAACAGTTGTATGTATATTGCAAATTACGATTTTACAGTCATTTTTACGCAGAAAAAAAAGGAAAAATTGGCTAAGCAATCAAAGTTATTGCAATCAGAATACTGACAAAACCAGTAAATGTAAAAACCTGAAATCTGATTAGTTGATTAAGTTACCAAACCTTGCATATTATCTTTACTGTCTATTAGGGTATCGGTATCAGTGCCAATACTAAGCATTTTCACAAGTATCGGTACTCGTGCAAATGTGCTGATCCCCGAAAACGATACCTTCTAGCTCGGTTCTTTCAACTGTCAGCAGGATTTCCCCGCCAACAGCTGAAATGTAAAGAAAAGGATGCCGGCAATTATCAGTTGTTAGGGAGCGGGGACGCCGCGTCCTTAACAACCAATGATATTTCAGCTGTCTGTGGGATTGCCCTTCCTGCCTCCTCCTCCTCCTCCTCCCCTCCCCCCATCTCCACCCCCACCTCTCATACCACACCAGCCTACAGCCCTCCTGTCCGGGCCTGGCTCTGCAAACTGAGTGGGGGAGGGTCAGAGGTAGACTGGATGGGGACTCCAAAACTCTGTGTACCAATGAGCTTATCCCCCACTGTGCAGCTATTTTAAAAAAACGTCTCCGGGTCCCCTATGTTCAGTGGGTGCCGGGGGGACAGAAAGCGGACTATTTAACCACTTTCGGGTTTTGGTAGATTAATCCGCAGCAGCGCTCCACACAATTACATTGAAGGCCAGCCTCTTCTATTTCAGTACTCTAGGACCGGTCGGGAGCGCTGCTGCGGATTAATCCACCTAAACCTGAAAGTGGTTAAATAGTCCGCTTTCTGTCCCTCAGCACCCACTGAACACAGGGAACCCAGAGAAGTTTTTTTTAAAAAAATAGCTGCACAGCAGAGGGATTAGTTCATTGGTGCACAGAATTTTGGTGTCCCCGCCCGCTCTACCTCTGCCCCCCCACTGAGTTCCCCCTAGCTCCAGTTGCCCAGGAGGAAGGGGCAGGATCAGATATATCAGCAGTGCTCATCTTGTCCCAGGCCCCCAGCTCCAGAGGACCCACCTGCATGAGGAGCTGCATCCCAGCCACCCCAGCCCTCAACCCCTATCCCACCCCACTCTCAACTACCCTACCCTCACTTACCCCCTCCCACCCTGTCCTCACTTACCCCCCTTCTCCCCCACCCACACTGCCCTCACTTACCCCCCCTACTCCCCACCAACCACCCTGTCCTCACTTACCCCCCTACTCACCCCCACCCTGCCCTCACCCCAGCCTCACCCAACTCCCTAATTCCCCCACCCCAACCTCCTTAACCACCCCTCTAGCTACTCTAAAAAAGTATCGGTACTCATACTCGATGTTAAAAAAATGGCATTGGTGCATCCCTACTGTCTATAATGTCTTTATAAATGAGCAGACAAAAATAATTTGCACATTGAAACTGCTTGTGATATTCTATGCCAACCTGCTACTTTAAGTTAGTAAATAAAAATTACAAAAAATAAACATTCAGAGTACAGTCTTGCATAAGTACCCAGACTAAAAATAAAAGACAAATGGGTCAATTCACATGAGCTTCGCTGCATGTTTTTTCATCATCGGTGTAGAAATATCTAATCCACAAAAAAGATTACCTCATATTATTAATACAAATAATACATACAGTGTTATTTTGTTTTGTTTTTTATCAAATCATATTTTAAGATCATTACCATAAAAATTAATGCAAAAGTAGAATAAAGTAATGGATTAACTACTATGGGGTGTCTCTTAAGGACACCTTCAAATGTGATCCCTTTTTTACTTCAATTAGCTATGTCAGCTTTTTAAAATTACAATACAATGTTAAATGTGGCAGTTATATGTAAAGCCACCTCTTACTTTAAATCTTTATTTTAAAGTTGTATTCTCATGTTATGAAAAGTGTGAGCACATACATCGAAGAAGCAATACATTTTGCAAGGTTACTTATATGTACATATAGAAGGAGTAATAAAATATATGGGGGTTGATTTTCTAAAACTGGAGAGTACAAAATCTGGTGCAGCTGTACAAGGTAGTCAATCAGCTTCTAACTTCAGTTTTTTCAATTAAGCTTTTAAAAAAAAACTGGAAGCTGATTGGTTTCTATGCAGACCTGCACCGGATTTTGCATGCAGTGCAAGCTAGTTAATACATTACCTCCTTTTTGGCAAATTAATTTATTTTGGGTTAGATCAGTTAACCCACCAAAACTACCAAAAATAGAGGCATGTCTATATTAGAGACATTATACCGTATACAGTATATAATAGGACAACTTACACAGTACTGAAAGCAGATGTACCTACCTGTGTTATAGATGGTGATTCGCTGAGTAGCTGATTTTGTGGTACAAACTGTTGTTGTTGGAGATCACACTGCTGTAATGGTGCTGAAGCCTATTCAGGTACAATAATCTGGTAAATTACATATATGAAATCTCAAAATAATAAAATCCGTATTGTACTGGCTTAATACGGTGTTATCTATCCTAACCATTTGGATACTGGTTTCAACACCCCAACTCTTCTTTGCCTATACTTAAGTGCCCATCCATAATCCAATCATGTCTCTGCTATCATTTTATCTGAAGATTATTTAGAGCAAAAAACAGACCAGTATTTGTACTGACAACACTTCTTTTCCTCCACTTGAGAATATAATGGTAATTCATACCCGTGCCAGGTTTGGTTGACTTATTAACTGCAATGATAGGTCTGGTGGCCTACTGGAGATTCTCTGCAGTGACTGCGGACTGGAGTCTGTGGTCAGCTCTGTGGCAGTAGCTGTAGGAAACATGAATTACATCCAATTAGCCAGAATGACTGATCATATGAGATTACACTGTAATGTGGCACTAAAAGTACTTAGAACCAAAAGCTGCAATTTTTTTTTTTAATCACCCAAGCCCACCTCCCTAGCACCCCCACCCCCCCCCCCCCCGCAGGTTCACATATAACTCTCCTGACAGCTGCAGCCCCCAGTGCTGTCTGAAGCCTGGTTGGTAAAAATCTAGTGCCAGGCTCCTGCAATATGGGTATGTTCCTTTCAGGTCTATAGGAAATTAGTGCACATGCGCGGGCTGCTTGTGTTTTGTACTGGCCAGGCTGCAGAGAGCATAAGAAGCCACAGCCATCTGGGGAGGTAAGAGGCTGAACATTTCAATGTATTGCGGGGTGGTTATCAAGGGGGCTATGATGATTTAAAAGATACTAATCGCTATATGGTATCTATATCTGTGGTATGTAAACATAGTTACATAGTTACATAGTTAGTCAGGTTGAAAAAAGACACAAGTCCATCCAGTTCAACCAAAACATTGCATTATACGGTAGTTACATAGCATTGGGTTTAATATATGGGACATTACCAAGAGCAATATAAAAAGTGTAAACGGCAGTACCCTATAGAGACTAATTAACAATAATCTCTCAAGTGATATGGCCATAGAAATACTGTTCCTATTATATTAGTGTACTTGCATGCTTGCATATTTGCATTGCCTTAAGCCAGCCAAAGTTGGAGTGATTTTCTTTCCTGCAACCACAGGTTGACTGCGTTGATGGGGGAATTCTTCCCGTGGAGCTTTCATGGGGGGCAGGGGAGCCGTCCTGGCTGGGAGAACACACAGTGATTATTGCTAGTCGCTATAGTCACTGGCAATAATCACATGAAAAGTCCAACAGGCTGGGTACAATCAGCCTGCCCACACATGGTTTAAATGCCTGCTGAACCGCCCGAGATTTGAACTCTGTATCTGGCTTTATTACACAAAACTGTAAATGTATATCAGTTATTGTTCTGTTACATGATTTGCATGTAACATAAATATGCAGCTATAGTAATGTTTTTATAGTTGGTTATTACAATGCCATCTTGTGGTTCTTTTGGATATTACACCTTTCTATTGTATTTTCTAAGTGTGTACCTCCCATCCTCTGTGAGCTAATTTCCTCTTCCTAGTTCACTCTACTCTGTAACTTCCTGTTCCGGGTGCACTCTGCTATTCTAGTTCCTCTTCCTGTGTCCTCTCTCTCATGAGGTAAAGAATATGGCTACATGCTAGAAGGCCTCTCTCAATCTACTCGCATCCTAGGACACATTACTATGTTTTGACCTGCAGTTACCATCTTTCGACCATCTGTCACATTTGTTGTATGCTGTACCTGCTATTCCAATGAATAAACGCTCATGGAAGAAATCGGTAATTGGTGAGTCACTATCTGATGAGAACTGTCTGCGGTGATCATATCTGCTTATACAGGCCAGGCATAGAGGTCTCAACAAGGGATAAGTCGCCATTACAACAGTTAGGAGTCAGAATAGTTATCATGGATTGGTTAGCACCTTGCACTGATGTCTCTTGCCTATCTTGGTTTTGCTGCATTCAAGGGAGTAATCTTCTTAGACAGCTTCTAGCTGTAAGTGGAATTCCAGGCAAATAGCTAAAAAATGATTTGCAATCAGCACATAATATTCCCGTGCGGCTGTAATTCACCCCCTAACCAGACCAAAAAGCAAACTGGCACAATATGTGATTCACACAAACTCACAAAACAATAAAAAAAAAAGATATAAACTCATATCCATAATTTATGTGTACATAAAAATAAATTGCCAGACCACTCTTCCAAATTTTTATGAACAGTCTACTGACTGGTATGGTACCAGCTGATTGGAGAAAAGCCAATGTAGCACCAAAATTTAAAAAAGGACCAAGATATATCCCTGGGAACTACAGACCAGTTAGCCTAACGTCAATAGTATGCAAGCTTTTAGAGGGGGATGATAAGGGATTACATAAAATATTTTAGTAATGAAAACTGTATCATTAGCAGTAATCAGCATGGATTCATGAAGAATTGTTCTTGCCAAACCAATCTGTTAACCTTCTATGAGGAGGTGAGCTGCCATCTAAATAAAGGAAGGCCTGTAGATGTGGTGTATTTGAATTATGCAAAGGCATTCGATACAGTTCCCCATAAACGTTTACTGTACAAACTAAGGTCTGTCAGCATGGACAAAAGGGTGAGTACATGGATTAAAGAGGAAGTAAACCCAGATGGGGTTTACTTCCTCTACATACACCTGTAAATTAGAAGCATAATGGGCTACTATGCATCGTACAGTAATCCCATTATGTGCCACTTACCTGCAAACGAGTCCAGCGCTGTCCCCTGTGCTGGCAGCATTCATCTTAAGCCCCCTCTTCTTTCCGGGGCTGCAACTCCGGCTCTGTGGCTGGTCGGAGTCGCGTGACGTCACTCCTGCGCATGCGCGCGGGAGCCGCCAGTTACGGCACAGTGTCAGTGGAAAAACGGCATGGAGGCCGTTTCTTCACTGTGCATGTGCCGAAATTACATCGGCACATGCAGAACACTGCATATCTCCTGAACCGTGCAGGTATAGGAGATATGCAGGGCACCTACAGGTAAGCCTTATTCTAGGCTTAACTGTAGGTTAAAGTGGTTGTCACAGGTTGACAACCACTTTAAAAACTGGCTACAGGGGCGAGTTCAGAGGATGGTGATAAATGGGGAGTACTCGGAATGGACCGGTGTGGAGAGTGGGGTCCCCCAGGGTTCTGTCCAGGGACCAATCCCATTTAATTTATTCATAAACAATCTGAACGGGATGAAAAAAGCTCAATCTCGGTATTTGCGGATGATACTAAGCTATGCAGGGCAATCATTTCTCTGCAGTATATGGAGATCTGAACAAACTAATGGGGTGGGCGACTCAATGGCAAATGAGGTTTAACGTAGAAAAATGTAAAGTAATGTATTTGAGTGCCAAAAATATGAATGCAAACTACTCACTGGGGGAGAGCCTCTGGGGGAATATAGGATGGAAAAGGACCTAGTGGTCTTAGTATATGACAAGTGCAGCAATGGCATGCAATGCTAAGCTGCTGTAAGCAAAGCCAACAGGATATTGGCATGCATTAAAGGGGATTAACTCCAGAGTTAAAACAATAATTCTCCCACTTTACAAGACTCTGGTCCGGCCGCATCTTGAGTATGCCATCCAGTTCTGGGCTCCAGTCCTCAGGAAGGATGTGCTGGAACTGGAGAGGGTCCAGCGAAGGGCAACAAAGCTAATTAAGGGACTGGAGGACCTTAGTAATGAGGAAAGATTACGAGCACTGAACTTATTCTCTCTGGAGAAGAGACGCTTGAGAGGATATGATTTCAATGTACAAATTCCATACTGGTGACCCGACAATAGGGATAAAACTTTTCCACGCAAAGGAACATAAAAAGACATGGGGCCATTCACTAAAATTAGAAGAAAAGCAGTTTGACCTTAAACTGCATAGAGAGTTCTTTATGGTAAGAGCAGTGAGGATATGGAGTTCTCTTCCAAAAGCAGTGGTTTCAGCAAGGAGCATGGATAATTTCAAAAACTATTAGATAGGCACCTAAGCAACCACAATATATAGGGATATACATTGTAATATTGACTTAAAAGCACACACACAGGTTGGACTTGATGGACTTGTGTCTTTTTTCAACCTCACCAACTATATAAATGTCACTCTCAGAATTACAGTAAATCCAAGCAAGCATGCCAACATTTGCTTACTCACGTGCAGGTTCTGAAGCTGGAGCCTGAGAAGATTTGTGGGAACTTCTTGAGGAAACTGATGACGTGCGGCTGGGGCTGAGAAGTGAGGCACTAACTTCTAGCACACTGTAATGCTGGTCACTGTCCATACTCAGTTCCTTGTCCTAGCATATATATATATGAAACAAGCCAGAATATGTTATTATCACCTTACAATGACACGTTATTTCACTTAGCACTATCCGTTGAATTCATAAAGGGTGTCTTAGACACCCTTTAGAATTTTGTCGGGGTGCAGCACTGAAAGTGGCGGCGCTTGTGCCTGATTCATGTACCTGTCAAAATTCAAGTCAGAGTGTCCACAGATGACACCCCTTCCTTAGTGGACTCCCTCCTTCCTGGCCACTGTGCCCGCTATACTGACAGGTGCATGTCAGAGGCGATTTGTAGTAAGAGAGCGAGGAGCCTAATGGGGCACTGTGAGACTAGGCCCTCATTAGGTCAGCTTTCCTTTTGACAGCGCATGGCAGTGGGCAGATTCACAGCCGCTCTTTTAAATCTGCCCCCTGCTATCTGCTGTCAATCACTGGCAAGGCGGACCCACCCAACAGGCGCAACAGCCATGAGTTTGAGTTGTCTGGTGGGCGAAGCCTGATAGGGAACTCTGAGACTAGTTCCTAAACAGGTCCACTTGCCTATGATTGATAGGGAATGGCAGTGGGAGGATTCCAAAGCCAATACTGGACTAAAAAGCTGCTATGGAATAGGTCCATTGCTATTTACTTTCAATCTCAGGCAAGATGAACTTGATGGAGAACCAATGAAGTAAATGTAAAACATATTCAAATATTTTAATAAAGTAGTAACATAAAACAGCCCCCTCCCCCTGTGTGCCAAAATATGAGTTGATCTGAAAGCAGAAGTAAACCCATCAATTTAACTGAAAAAAAACAGTTACATTCCAAGCATGCCAGGATTGCTTATTGTCACATTTGCTTGTGCTTTCAACCAAACTGTAAAACCATCAAAATGACCAATGTAAAAAATGAACACGTGTAATACCATGGCAGTTGGTTAGGGTTAAGAGGGCAGCTTCCTTGGCTGAAAAGGATAGGAGGGTTTAGTTCCACTTTAATTACCACCAGTTTGCTTATCTGCGACCTGGCGGTAACTATTTTATAATCTGTAACAGCCATAGTTGGTACTTGTACCAAAACTGGCACAAGGCTTTTTTGGATTAGGCTCAGGCCATGTGAAAGTGGCCATCATGCCAGAAAAGTTCCGTTACTGCTTTACTGAATTCCCCAGTGTGTGTGTTTGAAAAAACACTGTACACAAAAAATAAAGGATTGTCCCTTTCTAAGATATCAAGAATAATTCCAGGCAGAAAATAAAATCAATCAGTGAACTGCTATCTTTCAAACAATGCCACTATATGCTAAAGTCATATAACCTTCTCAATTCTCCTAAAAGTGTTATTAAACCCTCGAAATGTAGAATGAAAAACGTAGAAGCATTGTTTATTTACTTGTCTTATTACTGCTTCATTTTACCATTAATGTTCTAGTTTATGCAAAGTAAGAATGTGAAGGTCTTCCTGTGTAGAGTTTCACTTATAGGGTGGCTCCTTGCCTTCCAGGGTCTCCCTGGAGCCACCCTTATGCACACGCTTCTGGGACTATCCTGTCTACATTAATTGCTGCCACAGACATTTAGGCCTCATGAACACAGGACGTTTTTTGACTGTTTTACAGCAGCTGTTTTTAGCTGCAGACCTTTTTTCTACAGTCAATAAACCCTCCATCATGTTATCCTATGTGTTCATGCACACATAGGCTGTTATCAGCTGTTTTTAGCAGTGACGTTTTTGAGCTGTAAAAAAAAAACCCAAGACCAGAGGGTTCTGAGAGATGTTTTCAGCTGTAAAAACGTTCAAACGCCCAAAAACGCTCAAAATGTTGATCCCTAATGTTTTTGGACGTTTTAGACCAATTGAAAAAAAATAAATAAATAAATAAAAAAAAAGCTGGCCCTTTAAAAACGTGCAAAATCGGCAGTAATATAAGCTGAAAAAATCCCTGTTAAGCTATTGACATTTTTTGGGTATTTTTTTAAAGTCCTGTGTGCATGAAGCCTAATAGCCTAGTCTGTTAATTGCAGTGATGCCCTGCCCATTGGCTTTTAGATCGACAGCTGGTTTCCATGTAATTGGCCCTTGTGTGTGGGTGATGTAGCAGTGCATGCTCCCCGAGTGAACAAAGACTGATACAGAAGAAGTCACATATGGAGTGTTTACTTTCCGAAACCTGTGCTGCATAACTTCATATATCTCAATATTCAGAGAAAGGCAGGTTTGAGTTTGGCTCCTTACTACTTACATGATCATACATAGTCTTTATGTATGTGTGATGACTGTCATGCTTGCAGCTGCACACATTTCATAATTACGAGTTTTATAGTTTTTCGGTCATGTAATTACTTTCGTTTTTCTAACTTCAGTAAAAAGCGTGAAAACATTTTTGCTTGGTTGTTATGTTGTTATGCACCTTTGGTACAAGATCCTAGTTATTTAAACAAGCTTACAGTTCATGTTGGTATGATTTCTAAAACCCAACTATATCCAAAAACTTTTTTTGTTTTGTTTTAGGTAGTGTAAGTGTTAGAACCTCTGTTTTTAGGGCCCGTTCACACCAGGATGCGGTGCGGGAAACCTGCATTCTGTGTGCATTTGTCGCACCATGTTCAAAATGCACTGGGTATGCGATCTGCTGTGAGTGTCAATGTAATCTTAACCACATCCCAAATGCAGATAACAAACGCAGTGTGTTTGTCTGAACCAGATCACATGGTACTGCAGTATCATACAATCGGGTTACAGTGTGCCTTTAAAAGTAGTCTATACACTCATTTTGGTGTGATCCAGTGCTAATTCAGCCCATTCAAGTGAATGGGCAGAAAATTGTATTGCACAGAATCGTGGAGTGTATTCCTGTGCGATTCTGGTGTGAACTGGCGTCTGTGCCCTCATAGAGGAGAATTCCCTTCACTTTCTGTACTAATGCCTGGGGGGTGGGGGGGAATCAGTGAATCAGGAAACGGTAAGAAAACTATTCAATGATGACAGAGACAGCAATGAAAACACATTTTCTGGTACAATGGAATAACGTCTGCTAGTTTTTATAGCTGCATGTGCCTCCCTGTCTTTTTGACTCATTGTACATCATTTCTTGTGTCTTTCCTGGTGGCATAATTACAAAAAGTGAGGGAAAATCTTCCCAATATAGTCACAGACAGCAGTAAAACCTGACACAAGTTCTAACCCTTCCTCATGGAAAAAACCTTCAGTTGTGCAGGTCCCCCTGCAGCCCCCCTTAGTACTTAACTGAGCCTAAACCAGTGATGTGCACGAGAGCAGCGGCTCACCCGGGTCTCTCGCTGCTCACTGGCTGAGAGCTACTGGCTCCCTCTGCTGTCACTCACAGTCAGTGAGGAGTGAGAGACCCAAGAGAGCCGCTGCTCTGATGCACATCGCTGGATCGGGCTTGGGTAAGTATTGACTGGTGTTGGGCTGGGACTGTGTGACCTATAGACACACAGAGGCGGTTCGGGAGTGAGCACACACAAGTGCCCCCAGAGCAAGCAGTTTGCTATGGGGGCACTCAGCAAGGGGGAAGGGCCAGAAAGGAGGATTGGGGCTGCTCTGTGCATAACCATTGCATATACCAGGTAACTGTGAACAACATTGAACCTTTAGAAACAATTTTAGGAATTTACCTTCTTGCTACAGTCATTTTAAGCTTGGTATTATGTTATATAAAAACAATCATCACCTTTAGTGCAGATGTGACAATGAGTTCTGATGCGGTGTCATCCAAGCTCACTTTCTGTCTTCTTTCCACACGCACATCTGCATAACTAACAGAGAAAATATCTTGAATAAAATAAAAAAAATCCCATGTCCTATTGTTTAAACATTCTTTATCCTTTGTTAAACTGATCCACTGGGAAGGCAATGAAAATGCTTAGTTTGTAAGTGATCAATAAAGCTCCTTTCCTGAAATGTTCCTGGCATCAAACTAATGAGTTAACCCCAAACCCCGGTAATGTGATGCTATGCAAATGGTCTGGAAAGAAAAGTCCCCAAGTATGAATTTTTTGGGGTTTTTTTTTTGTTCTGGAAGATGGGTGACTAACTTACTGGTATAACTACGAATCCCATGATACATAGTTGCATTTTTAGAAACGTTGTTTGAAGAATGCTGCTGTTGTGTGTATTGGCACATGCAGTAAACCTACACTTCTAAAGAAAGTGGTATTGATTGAATGTTTTCCTATAGTCCAGCCTTTCTCAACCTTTTCAACACAGATGAACCCTTGAAATAATTCTCCGGTCACGGGGGAACCCCTGCTAAAAATTAAAAATCTACAACTCATAATACATTAGTGTGATGGTCAATGGGAAGAATGCTCCTTACACTTGTGGTCATTGGGAAGAATTACCCCCTTACAGATAGCTGAAAAGATCAATGGTATCATTGGGAATTTATCTGAGAGGTAGAAATTGACCATTGCTCAAGGAACCCCTAGCAACCTCTGGAGGAACCCTAGGGTTCCACAGAACCCTGGCTGAGAAACCCTGCTATAGTCTCTGTAAAGTTAAATGGGGACCTTTTTGTGCATGGGCTCCTTGTCCTTTAAAATGTTTTGTATATAATCTTGACGTGTACAATATATGTGCTCTGCAGACAGAGAGCCAGAAAGGTGGAGGTGGACAGATAGGTGGAGTATAACTTATTATTATTATTATTATACAGGATTTATATAGTGCCAACAGTTTGCACAGCTCTTTACAATATGAGCGCAGACAGTACAGTTACAATACAATTCAATACAGGAAGAATCAGAGGGCCCTGCTCGTTAGAGCTTACAATTTAGAAGGTAGGGTAACTTATCCCAGAACCAGAGGACTAGGACATTATTGTGTATACTTAGGCTGACCACTGTATTAATAATGAGTGGTCACCACATGTTTCAGGCATGTCCTCTTTCAATACAAATAGGAAAATATCCTCTACAGCAGCTTTTCTCAATAGGGTGCTGTGGCAAAATTGCCCCAAGCTGCCCAAAAAGTGTCAACAAGCAGGAAGGACGATCAGCCTGACTTTTTCGTTGTACAAAGCCACAAGTCTTTATGGTGCAGCATTACCATCTCGGGCACCAAGTGGGCCACCCACTGGCGTCCTAACAAAACAAAAACTTCTTAAGCTGATAAGGACCACATTGGACGTTTTCACAGCATCCAGGTTGGTCTCTCCCCTGCCCCTTTCTATCAGAAACTGAAGTAATGTTAGCTGTGTGAGGGACAGAAACTGAGGGAGAAGGAAAAAATGCTTGAATACTATTCAGTAGCAGTGTGCAAAGGTGTATTTGCTTTGTAAAAATCAGTCTCCTTTAATGTTTGGTGTTTAATGTCTGTGGATACTGCTGCTTTATGTAGAACTGTTTAATTTTATTACATTTTAGAATAAAGTGCCTCAAAATTTTAAAGGGTGCCTTGACTGAAAAAAGGTTGAGAAACACAGCTCTAGAGATGTAAATGGCAGACTGTAGTGAGGATCACAAACTTTAAAGTGTATCTGCTATTTTGCTGTCAAATTTGAGAAAACCCTGCTATATGTTGTTATGTGCTCCCATTTACACAGCATGCCTATTTTTTTTTTTCATTAGAAATATTTCTTATTTTTCAGATGTTCCTCAGGACAAGGTATCATGGTTTTTTGAACAAGCTTAAGCTTGGTATACACGTATTGAAATTTGGCCAGTTCAGCAGGAACTGGCTGAATTTTCATACATGTGTAGCCTGTCTCCTCAACATAAGCTAGTCATTAGACAGGCTTCTGTTGAATGGTCCTGCTAGAAAACCAGCATTCGTTCAGCCTCTGCAGCCAATGACTGCAGTGCTGATCCATATATTCTGATGAAGGGAAGTCCCAGCTGTCAGAATACAATAGCGCAGTGAGAGGGATTCCTGCACCCACAGTGCTTGTGCAGATTTGGAGATCTGTGAGGTTTTTTCATTCAACCCGCTGGTTGAATGAAAAAAAAAACTGAACCCAGCTTCAAAGTGAATCTGTACCAAGGTTTGTCCTTATTAAGATACAATGCAGGTGGGTGGTTGCTATATTTTAACCCTTTGTTAGGACAGTGGTCAAATCTAGTAACAACTGATAATAAAAGCTGCCTGCACTATGCAAACACAATATGTATATTGTGTACATGTAGGATTGTCCAGAATAGAGCATCTGAAAAAGATATCCTACAATTTTAAAATATTTTTTTAGAAGTTATGCTATGTGAATGGAAACATGTAACACATATTTAGTGGTGTTAACCCAATCTGTCTGCAAAACCATCATCAGGACTGCAAACCTACTCAAAGCTTTTCAGCTTTCTTCAGCTTTATTTTGGATATTGGTTAAAAAAAGCCAGATTGCCTGAATCTCAATAAAAGAATCAGTCATTGTGTAACAGGAATTGCAGCAGAGAAGATATTTACAGCTGATATTTCTCCTGAAATATATTCTGACACAAATGTCACAAAAGCTAGAGATAATTACATACCTTACAACAGTGTGTGTGCATACGATAAACTCTGGTTTGGAGTTCCACTGATGATATGTGATATAGTAATGAGTCTGAAGCCAGATCCATTGTTGACCTTTGGTTAGAAACCGATAGCAGCAAGACTTTCCCTTACCAAACTGCATTACTGTAAAAAAAAATGTTTATAATAAAAAATACAGTTTAGTTATACCTGTACCGTAGTCTGTTATCATTAACAATATAGTTGCCTCGTTGCATTCTGCACTCCTGCGTTTGTTAAAGTCTGCAAGGAGGTTGATTTACTAAGAGCCGGTTCACACTGAGGCGATCCGACTTGCGTGGCGACTTTGCTAGGCCATTTGAAAGCAATTTCAGTGCGACTTTGGGCAGCTTATAGCGCGACTTACAACACGACTTCATGCCAGGCGACTTTGCTGTGGCCAATCAGAGAAGGGAGGGAGGGGGTTGCCCTAAAAATAAATTCTATTCTTTTCACTGTGAAGTCGCTTCTGTTTAGATGGGGGATCCGACTTGGAGGCGACTTCCATTGATTTCTATGGGCACAAGTTGGATAGAAGTCGCCTCAAAGTAGTACAGGAACCTTTTCTGAAGTCGGAGCGACTTCAGTAGTGTACATTTAGACTGCTCACATTCACTTCAATGGGATTTCACTTGGCAAGCGACTTGGGGGTGACTTTGAGCGACACAAGTCGCCTCCCAAGTCGCTGTAGTGTGAACCGGCTCTTAAACTGGAGATTGCAAAATCTGATGCAGCTGTGCATGGTAGCCAATCAGCTTTTAACTTCTGCTTCTTCAATTAAGCTTTGACAAAAAAAAAAAAAAACCTTGAAGCGGATTGGTTTCTATGCATAGCTACACCAGATTTTGCACTCTCTTGTTCTTCAGATAAAATGGCTCTCTTTGAGTTTCAGTATAGAGTGCACAAACATAGGATTCCCAAAGATATCGTTTTTGTTTTCCTTGATAGGTTTCTCTAATACATATTACACAGTCAACAACAGTACCATGGACATGTGATGTGAGATGATATTTGAAAATACACCAGGACTATGCACAAATAGTAACAGATTTTTTTTGCAGTGCTGATTGAGCGGCTAAACTCTGAATGGGTGGTTGAACAGTTGACTGGTAGTTCGATGTCTGTTCAACCACAGTGGCCATACATGGATCATAATTCGGCCAGTCCCTGCTGAACCGGCTGAATTTTGATCCATGTATGACCAACTTAAGGTTGGCTCCACACCTATGTGTATACAGCAACAGAAGAAAGAGTAAACACCAAACAGGTGTGCGACACAGCGCTGTAGTCTGACCGTCTAAGTAGTGACATGCAGTGCCCTATGGGCAATGTAAGTCCATTGAGGCAGAGATAAAAGATGGAAATAAAAAAGATGATAAAAATTGATAATAGTCAATCAGAGTTAATGTAAAGTAGACATGCAATCAGATTGTAGGGGCAAAGTTTCTGTGGTGAATCTTGTGTGGGCATCAGCCCATTGGAGAAAAGTTGATGGATGTATGGGTGGTACAGGTGAGGCTGCTTCTGGCAAGGGCTGGGGACCCGAGTGCTGTGGCAACAATGAAGGTGGGGAGGAGAGGAACAGACGCGCCAGACCGATCTCAGTGTAACATCATTTATTACATTTGGTAAAAGCTTACCATAATACAATGCACTCACACAGTTCTGATGGAATGTAGGCATCTCTGGTGCAGCGCTCAGTTGAGCCGCCGGAAGATTCTCCGTGTGGTGTCTCACACGGTCCGTGCCTGTGTCCGTGGGAATCAGCCTCAACTTGACAGCTCGGATACAGCCTAGTTTTGGAAGTTTCTGCCGATCCCCACCTGATCCACCATGAGACCGCGGCTTCCCACGGACACAGGCACGGACCGCGTGAGAACTCACACGGGGGATCTTCCGGTGGCTCAACTGAGCGCTGCTCCAGAGATGCCTACATTCCATCAGCACTGTGTGAGTGCATTGTATTATGGTAACCTTTTACCAAATGTAATAAATGATGTTACACTGAGATCGGTCTGGCGGTTCTGTTCCTCTCCTCCCCAGCTTCATGTGTATACATCAGCCTTTCTCAGCTCTGGAACTTTAAGTATTTATATAAGTTTGCACCAATTTTCCTATCATTTTTCTACCTTTGTGTTTAACTCATGTAAGTACTTACAGTGTTCATGGCACTTTGCTATTATCTCTAGGTCATCTACATGATAGTAGTCATATCCAGATGTACCAAGAACTTCAAAAGGTAAATATCCAATGATTGGTGGAGCTCTGCAAATAAGAAGGTAATGTCAGTGCTCATGTGGTAGTTTTAGAAAGTACTTATAGGAAATGCAAGAAAGGAAAAGTTACAAAACTAAAATTGAGGTAAAATAGCAAATCTAATTGGAGTTAGCTGAGTGATGTATAAAAAAGGGCAATAACACATGGGCTGTTTTTCAACCATTGCGTTTGTTTCTTAGCATAAATAGTCAATTAAATACTAGCTTTTAAAAGTTTATCGGGAAATCTCATAGGTTTTCAATGGTGTATTTTCAGATCAGTTTGGTGGCAAAGCGGTTAAAACTTTTGCCCTGTACAGCTGGAGTCTTGAGGTTAATTCACACCAAGGATATCAATTGCATTGAATTTGAGAAAACAAATGCAAACTTGAGGAGGTCATACAACATTTCTCAGTGTTGGTAAACTGTAGTGCAGGAGTATAACGCTTGCTATACACAGTTAGATTTTATTGTATCTATCTAACAGGTTCCTCTATTCACACTATAATGTATGAAAAAATCTGCCACTGTGGCTATTGTATTGTATTCTGCTGTTTGGCTGACAATTTTCTGTCCAGCTCCTTAGATTTTTCAAAGTGGGCAGTGTCTAAAAGTGGCAACAGGGCGACCCACATAACACTTTGTGTGATCCATCAGGAACAGGCTAAAATCTGCATAGTGTGTTGCCAGCTTAAAGTGATTGTAAAGGTTTCTTAAATAACAAACATGTTATACTTACCTGATCTGTGCAATGGTTTTGCACAGAACAGCCCCAATTCTCCTCTTCTGGAGGACACTCTTGGCTCCAAGCCTCCTGTGAGAAGAAGGAGAGAAGAGCAGCGCTGCTTCAGACTGGCACTACGCTGGATCAAGATTGGGCTCAGGTAAGTATTTCAGGAGAGACTGGGGGAAGCTGACATGAAAATATTTTTTACTTTAATGCAGAGAATGCTTTAAAGCGTTTGTTAACCCCCCAAAAAATAAAGCTTATGCTCCTTTAAAGCATGTTATACAGCACAGTGCTTGTGCTGTGTCATTTGGTCCCCAGTATCACCCTTAATACCTGTCTGATCCTGCCAGTTTCTACCTTCCCCCTGTACACTGACTCCGATATATCAGGGCTGCTGAGCGCTGAGTCATCCTTATGTGCCTCCGTCAACCGCAACCCTGCTCTGTGTCTCCTGTGTCCTCTCCCCCCCTCTTCCCCTCTCTGAATGTCAGCTCCATGTTCGCGCCGCCCCCTCCCATCCTGCTGCTCAAAATTGTGTTTTCATTTTTCATATAATCCTCTGTTTCCCCCTGTGACTGTGCGTTATAAAAATAATGCTGTATATACCTTGTTTACAGAGCGCTGATATGCGCTCATTGACACGCCGCCTCTCTCCTCTTTCGGCCTGACAGATGCAGCGGACGGGGCCACTGTCTCTCCTCCTCTTCTACTGACTGACGTCAGTGGGGGATCCCCGGCCCCGCCCACTGCATCTGTTGGTCCGAGAGAGGAGAGAAGTGGCAGGTCAATGAGCGCAGGTCAGCAATCTGTAAACAAGGTGTATACAGCATTATTTTTTTAAAGCACAGTCACTGGGGGCCATTGCATTAATAAACTGAGAGGATTATGTAAACATACATTGGTGGGTTAACAACCACTTTAAGGTAGAAAACCTTTTACCTTTACAACCACTATAAGTCACTGATGCTGATATTGAAGTGCTCTGTTTAGGTTAGGGTTACAGTCAAGGGTTATGTGTTAAAATTTACAATTAGGGATGCAGCATTTTACTCTACATATGTTGCAATTTTCTAAAACTGTCCAATAATAAAGTGTCGCTGCCTTGTAATGTAGTAATCTGCATATGATCTGTACATCATTGAAATATCAGTTTAATTCTTGCTGAGATACTTTCCAAGGCAGCTCATAGATGATTTGATTTTCTTCCCTTAAACCGCAGCAGGCAGAACACAGCTATAGCCACCAGCAGAAACGTTTGTAAAAAATCTGACAGGCTGTTTGTGCCCAAGTCGATCAATGGATCAACTTGGGTACAATCAGTCTGCCCATATACGGATCTAATCTTGGCCGGTCTCTGCTGAACCGGCTGAATATTGATCCAGGCATTTAAATTGCTGCAACTTTTCATAACGCTAAGATTGCAATAGGTGATTATGAAGGTGCACCCTCTAAAGTTCATTGAGACAGGAAAATAGGTGAAACACAAAGCAATTTCATTAGATCAGAATTTTTCTCAATACAGTTGTTGCATTCACACGTTGACATACTGAAGCGCACTGCGTTCTACATTCAGTCTTAAAGCGGAGTTCCACCCAAAAGTGGAACTTCCGCTGGTTGGATTCCTCCCCCCTCAGGTGTCACATTTGGCACCTTTCGGAGGAGGAAGAGTACACCGGTCTTTAGACAGGTGTCCGTTTCCACACATCCGGGAGCTCAGGCCGGGAGCCGCGGCGGCTGACGTCAGCAGCCCAGCTCCCTCCTCGCTCTGCTACTGGCCGCCTGGCCAATAGCAGAACGCAGCGGAGCCTCGTGCATGCGCAGTAAGGTACCCGGCGTGAAGCTGTAATGCTACACGTCCAGGTTCCCTTACCCGCTATGGACGCGGCTGCACCCGACCCCCGATCCAAAGATCGGCTGCGGGTGCCGACATCGCTGGACTCCAGGATAGGTAAATGTCCTATTATTAAAAGTCAGCAGCTACTGTATGTGTAGCTGCTGACTTTTAATTTATTTTTTTCAGGCAAACCTCCGCTTTAAGAAAAGTTCTTACTCCGCTGGAGCATATAGTAGGAACTCTCCACAGGATTAAGTGGAGAGCGTACTGTGCAGCTCAGAAGAATCTGACTCTCAGCAGTTTCTCGTTCTGGTGACAATCAGGGATTCCCTCACTTTGGGGGGATTTCCTCTCACTTCAGGTTTTTGCTATGGAATAGGAAGTGGAGGGAAGTCCGGGAAACATGGCAAAAACAGGGGTAATAACCCTCACTTACTCTATCCAAAATGAAAAAAAATCCTTTAATTATACTTTAAGATTGCAATTTGAGTAGAGGCCTAACTAAAAATATTCCCCGGGGTCCACACAAGGTTAGTGTACTGCATGTATTTGTCACTGAATAAAGTACTGAGGCCAGAAGAATAGCATCACAGTTAGGAAAGTAGCATTATTAGAAGAAATGGCAATCTGTGCATTTCTATCAAAGAGATTTCCCTTTTCCCTGAATTCACACAGGGGTGACCCGACTTCAGCTCGATTTTGCTACGCGATTTCAGCGCAACTTTCAGTGCGACTTTGAGGGCGAATTCAGCGACTTACAACACGACTTATGCCAGGCGACTTTGCCTGTGGCCAATCAGAGAAGGGAGGGAGGGGGCTGCCCCAAATAAATTCTATTCTCTTCACTGACAAAGTCGTTTGCATTTAGATGGGAATCCGACTTGGAGGCGACTTCTATTGAATTCTATGGGCACAAGTCAGATAGAAGTCACCTCCAAGTAGTACAGGAACCTTTTCTGAAGTCGGAGCGACTTAGTAGTGTACATTAAGGCGGCTCTCATTCACTAACATGGGATTTCTTCTGTCAAGCGACTTGAGGCGACTTGAGACGACTTGGGCGACACAAGTCACCTCCCAAAGTCGCTGTAGCATGAATGGGCACTAAAGGCTCTGTTCACACAGGGGCGACTTGCACTCCGACTTGAGTCCCCTCAAGTCGCCCCAAGTCAATTGACATCTAAAATCCCATTGAAATGAATGGGAGCCGTCTTAATGTACACTACTGAGTTGCTCAGACGTCAAAAAAAGGTTCCTGCACAACGTCAAGGCGACTTCTAACCGACTTGTGCCCATAGAAGTCATTGGAAGTCGCCTCCAAGTCGGATCTACCATCTTAATGCAAGCGACTTTACAGTGAAAATAATAGAATTTTATTTGGAGCAACCCCCTCCCTCCCTTCTCTGACTGGCCACAGGCAAAGTCACCTGGCATAAGTTGTGTTGTAAGTCGCCTGAAGTTGCTCCGAAGTCGCGCTGCAATTGCCTAGCAAAGTCGCACCGAAGTCGGATAGCCCCTATGTGAACTGAGCCTTAAAGCACAATTGCTACAATTTATTTGCAGTGGCAGGTTTTTTGTTACTTTTGGTCCATTCTATCTCTACTTTAATAGAGTTGTTTTGTACCTGTGGTCTAGTGATAGGAACTTCCATTCAAGACTGTGCCTTGATGTGAATTCTTCGAAAGACTCATCAACTATACACATTTCCTGCAAATCCAGAGAGACAACACTTTAAAGAATTCTGCTAAGCATTACTTGGATGTAAAATAAATAGTGACACAAATTACAATTGAAAAAAATTACAATCCCTTCTATAAACTCTTAAAAACTTACATGAAGGAATGTTTACAGTTTAATTGAATTTTTAGAAAAGTTGTAAAGCTGTTCTCCGGCTTTAACAAATATTGTCTAAATGCAAAAGACATGTGTTTTCCTACTTAAATATTGGTCTTCTTTGTAAATTTCTTCCAGACCCATGCAGTAGTACTTTGGAGCTATGCAGGAGATTCCTGGGATGACCAGTCACTGCCGCTCTCTCATTTTTTGCTGGGTGACTGGCCCTGTATCCAACCCCATTCTGTAGCTTTCTGCAGCTGCTCAAATGTTATACCAAATATTAAAAGGATATTAAATGTTTGGAAGAAATGCCACCTTAAACAGTAAATAGAAGCTGAAAACTGCTATGACTGACGCATTAAACAGCCAATTCTATCAAGTGGTAATTTTTTTGGTGACAATTTTCCTTTACAGATACTCTAAAATGCCCGCATTTTTTTAAATTTATTAGCAACAGCCTTGATTTTTTCCCAACACTTCAATTTAGCCTGGTAAATTTATATTAAATCAGCATAAATTACTTATACAGGCATCATGTGTAAGCTCACAATGCATCTCTCTTAAAGAGGAAGTAAACCTTGCCTCTTTTTTTTACATTTTTTTACAAAGTAAAGGCATAATGTGCTAGTATGCATTGCGTGATAGCACATTATGTAAAATGTACCTGCAAATGAAGCCCTCGTTGTCACCGCTGGAGGGCACATCCGTCTTCCTCTGTCTTCCTTCCGGGTCTGCAGACTCCAGCTGTGTGACTGGCCAGAGCCGGGTGATGTCACTCCCGTGCCTGTGCATGGAAGCCGCCAGTCACGGCCCAAGGCTCTGAAGGACCGGCACGGACGGCCGCGCCTTCAAAGTGCATGCACCAATGATATCATTGGTGGCATATACAGTAATTATCTCCTAAACAGTGCACGTTTAGGAGATATTTACAATATCTATAGGTAAGCCTTATTATAGGCTTACCTATAGGCAGCGGTGTATTTAGGTTTTGTGCTGCCCTAGGCCTGACTAAACTCATGCACCCCCCTAATTTAAATATGAGCCACCCTTTCCTGTGAAGGCCACACCCCTTCCTGTTTAAGACCCACCCTGACATTTCCTAGTGGGGACACTAGTTCTGAGGGCCTTGGGGGGATTGGAATGGATTTCCTTAAGAGATTTCCTCAAGAGATTTCCTCACACTTCCTGTTTGGCTATGGGGCAGCACAACAACTCATTGGTTGGGGCCCACCACCCGGGCCCCTTGGGACGTCTGGGTCCCTACATATGTATGGGCTGTCCCCCTCTGATGGGGGCCTGCCGGTATTGTCATACCGGCAGCAAGTGCAGCCGCTTTATGGGGGTGCCAGACCAGTTTTTCCCCGGCCCAGTCCACCCAATAAGACTAAAAGTGTAGTGCAAGCCGTCTGGGACTCTTTTCATGCTGCAACCCTGCAAAGTGCCGCCCTAGTCCTGGGCCTTGTTGGCCTAGGCCAAGATACAGCGTTGCCTATAGGTACAAACAATCCTGGGAAGTTTACTTCCTTTTTAAGGTATGAGGTGCAAATCTGGGAACTTTTTATATAACCTTACTCTGATTTAAAATATGACACCAACTTCAACTATGCCACCACAAAAAAGGGACCTAAAGTGCAATCATACCTTAAGAACCCATAGTCTGGTCAAATTCCTATGTATTCTTCCATTAATTTTTGAAGAAAGGAGTGTTCAGTTAAACTAAACAATGATCTCCTTTAATCTGGGATCCCGGAGCAGCGTTTTCAGGACAGAGAAGTAGCTGAGGACTTGCATTTGAACAGTGGCAGTGTGTTTCCTGACTAATGTTTTGGACTTCTAAAATCTAAACAGAACATACAGCATATGGTATACAGTTTGTGAAAGCAATAAAAAAAATGGCGATCAATAGATCAGCGGAGATTTGGGGCATTAACAAAGAGATCCTGAAAAGTTTGAGGATAAAGGTCTTAGTTTATTTGAAATAAAGTCTGGTGAAAGCAAACACACACACACCTCCAATGATATAGAGCAGCCATTCTCAACCAGGGTTCTGTTGAACCTCAGGGTTCCCCCAGAGGTTGCTGAGGGTTCCCTGAGCTTTTGACCTTCCATTTGATGGTGCCTGCATAGTTCTGGGCCAAAGGCACTTGGTAGAGCCAGCTGCATGGCACCAATGATCTTTTTTTAGCTGTCTGTAATGGGGGCATTTTTCCCACTGGCCATCAATGTAAGGTACATTTGTCCCATTGATCTCCAATTAATTGTTTTCAGCAAGGATTCTTGCAGACCTGAACTTTATTTTAAGGGTTCCTCTAGGGTTAAGAGGTTGAGAAAGGCTGATAAAGAAAATGTGTTGAAGAAAGGTGAAATAAGGATTGTTTGCTGCAGGGCTCTGGAAAATGTATATGCTAAGAAAGAATGCAAATAGAACTACCCAATTAAAACCATTTACAGAAAGTCTGTCACAACAAAAAGATAGAGACTAGTTAGCTAGCAATGTTGGTAGTACTGATGAGGCTTACCGCTTACCTTTAAAAACTGTGGTGTTGCAAGCCGGACAGTAGCAAAGAAGCAAATCTGCTTGTTGAGTTGTGATCTGTATGTTCTTGAAACAGCTCCTTCATAGCCATTACATGAAGGGATTGGCACTGCAATGAAAGTGTGCATGTACTAAATTTTAAAGAAAATATGTCATCTTTAGTATCTGTGGTTGACATTAATTGTAACCAGGATACAATATCTTTATTATTGATTGTAAATACAATCTTATGATTTACCCCTCTATTTGTCCTGTTGACCATTGTCAGAGACAGAAAGTGATGGGAAATCTAACATTTTGAGCTATAAGTGAGGGAAAATACTCCCTTAGGGACATTCAGCTCACTTTAGAGAGATTTGTATTTCTTTCCTATTGTGTCTGCCAGTGTGGCACATGTTTTAACCCTTTCATACTCTACATCTAAAACAAACAAAAAAAGTATTGGCTTTACATACACTTTAATGCAAACACATTGCTTAGCTCTGGTGCAAACCCCACCAGCAGCACATATTTACCTTGCCTTCACTCTCCAGCTGCCAGGAGTGAAGAAAAATAACAGGTACTGCTAATATTAAAGACCATCTCCCCTTCCTGCCACGTTACAGCACTGATGCAAAAGTATAGTAGGAAGATTGCAATGGGGTTTAAATCAATAAGGGGTGAGGGAAACAAAGCACATTAAGAATTCACTTCTGCCAAGTTTTTTTTTTTACAGGCATATAATGTTACATGGTCTTCTCCATCTGTCGTTTGGTATTAAGTCGCCCATGCTCCATGTAATTTTGTCAACCACTGCATGACCATCATGTAACAGGCTGCAATCGCTGGTTTGTATACATCTCCATGACAACCCGGCTGCTCATTAGAGTCGAATCGGGATATGTTCATGGGGTTAGTTATAGATAAGAACAGCCAATAATTCTTACTCTGGGTGCAAAATACAATAGCGTTTATTAATCACACCGGGCTCACTAAAAGAATTTAATATAAAAATCTTTTTCTTCCTTTCTTACCGCGACCATCGCCAATGTCCATGTGTTTACATAAAAGTCATACATTATCGATCAGATATAAAACAATTAATATCAAAATCAACACTTAACCCCCCCCCTCGGTATTAATACATTTGTTTCATAAATCCAAAAGGATTCCCTTCTACTCAGTTGGCAAATAAATTTGCCCCCCCTCCAATGTTTAACTACATGTTCAATACCCCAGAATTTTAAAGAACTAGGGACTCTGTTATGAAATTTCCAAAAATGGCGTGAGACATTATGGGTCCTCAGACCTTTTTTGATGTTGCCCTCATTCCCCCTTAGCCGGACATGTAGGGGTCTGGAGGTCCTCCCCACATATTGTAGACCACAACTACACTCCAGCATGTAGACAACCCCAATAGTATGACAGGTAATGAGTTGCTGGATATTATATTCTTTGTTAGTGGTAAATGATGTAAACTGTTTACATTTTTTCATATTCACCCTGGAATGTTTGCATGCTACGCAGCGTCCACATGCATAAAAAGTTTTTAAAAAAGAGAAGAGCCTACTTTCAGACTGTATAGGAGGGTCGATGACCCTAGGGGCTATACAGTCTCGTAGTGTAGAGGCCCTTCTATAAATTAATTGAGGCTTATCGTGTAGGACAGGTCCCAAAACCCTGTCCATTTTCAGTATAGGCCATTTTTTTTGTATTCTTTTTTAAATTTTTTTGTGCTGGATATTACCCGCCCCGGGAATGGAACATGTGTCCATGTTTGACTATTCCGAACAGGCAGATCAATCTACACCCCAGAGGAACTATACACCCCAAAGGGAGGATCAGTCTCAATGGATTGGAGTATCCAATTGAAGAGGGAATCGGATGCGGGGTAGAGGAGGAAGGGGTGGTCAACAACATTTCCCCCAAAGAAGTGGGGGCCCCCATATAGATCTATTAACAATGTTTATCATCACTCCCGATATAGAGAGGGGAGGCAAACACCTTATTTTAGAAATAATTATCAAGGAGAATGAAAGGATCCATATCCACCTAGAGCCTTGAGAGGGGGATATTCTCTAAGAGGGGGTGGGCAACATATTGGACAAAACCCTAGGGTCTTTAATAATCGATTTGCCCTACTGCAGGATTATGTCCCCAGAGAGGAGGGGGATTTTCAGGAACCCCAGAGCGGCCGGGGGGGAATGACACCAATAGCCAGAATGTGGGGGGATGGTGGTATCCCCCCAATCAGGGATGCAGGCTAGAGACTCATCCCAAAAGCAAAACAGGAGGAAAAAGAGGAGGCAAAAGGATACAAAAAGCCAAGGCCCCGATAGGTGTAGGTATTTATAATATTAGTGAGGTTGAGCTAAACCAAGATGAATTACGCGTTTTGGACAGGGGCTTGAAGTTTGCCCCTGTAAAAAACCTGAATACATTTCAGACATATGTGAACATACATTGATATATCAGGAATTTAAATCTTAAAAAGTATTTTTTGGCTAACCCTGGAAGAAGCATGGGTGGTGGATCTGAATATAATTTTCAATCCAATCTTTGGAATAGACCCACCTTTAATCCATTTAACAAGGATAATAAATATTTGGAGGTCTTTAAAAATAAGGTGTTCTCAGATTTGGAGACACTCCAAATAAGAAAGGTATCTGACCCACAATATTTGAGGAACGGGATCAAATCATTGGAAAATAGAAAGGAAATTGTAATAAGGCTTGCAGATAAGGGGGGTGGTCTGGTGGTATTAACTAAGGCTTACTTCTTGTCTGAAATGGACCACCTCCTAAGTGATCGAGAAATCAGCTTTTGCATAAAGATCCTATGTTGGTTTACAAAAACGAATTACATATGTTGGTTGAGAAGGGGAGGATTGATGGGATTTTGTCCAAGAAGGAGGCAGCCTATTTGGACCCTCTCTTCTGTAGGACACCCATCATATACTTCCTGCCTAAAATCCATAAGGATATGGTCAACCCCCCTGGCAGACCCATAGTCAGTGGTATTGACTCGGTGTCTGCCAGGTTGGGGCAATATATTAATAATTTCCTTCAGCCTCTGGTGGCTAACACAGAGGTGTTTCTTAAGGAAACCAAACATGTAATTCAGATCTTTGAGGGACTAAGATGCTCATCCAAAGTTTTCCTTGTGACAGCGGACATAAGTTTGCTGTACACTATTATTGGACATGAAGCAACGGTTGCATCGGTAAGATGGGCCCTGTCCTCATCAAATTTACCTAGGAAACATATTGAGTTCCTGATTGACTGTTTAAAGTTTTGCCTAACAGGAAATTACTTCTGGTATAGAGACCAATATTACTAACAATCACGTGGAGTTGCTGTGGGAGCCCGCTTTGCCCCAGTGTGGCTAATGTTTTTATGGCCCACTGGGAAGTGGAGGTTGTGTTTTCTGGACGCCCCCCTGAGTTGGTATGTTATAGGCGCTTCATTGATGATTTGATCACGGTATGGGGAGGGGGATTTGCCTAGTTTAACTGCTTTCATGAGTAAGATGAACTCTAATACCAGGAATATCACCCTGTCCTGGAATATTAGTCCTGAACATGTTGTGTTTCTTGACCTGGAGATATCCAGGGAGGGGGGGCCATTTTGGCATGACGAATCACTTCAAACCAACAGACAGAAATGCCTATATCCCCCTGAGGATTTGCCACCTTAAGAAATGGTTGGGCAATATCCCCAGGGGGCAATTTATTCAATTGAGACGGAACTGTACCCATGAGGATGATTTCACCAAACAGTCACAAGTCTTGTCTCAAAGGTTCCAACAGAAGGGTTATAATAAGGAGCTTTTAGACCAGGAAATAGATAGGGTTAGGGCTATGGATAGGCAGGCATTAGTAGCCACTAGTAAAACCAAGGAGAAGGATGAAAATCAGTAATTCAAAATTGTGCTGGATTATAATATCCAGCACAAAACATTTGAAAAAATAATACAAAAAAATTGGCCTATACTAAAAATGGACAGGGTTTCGGGACCTGTCCTACCCGATAAGCCTCAATTTATTTATAGAAGGGCCTCTACACTACGAGACTGTATAGCCCCAGGGATAATTGGCCCTCCTATACAGTCAGGCCTCCAGACCCCTACACGTCCGGCTAGGGTGGCATGTGGGCAACATCAAAAGACCCATAATGTCTCATGCCATTTTTGGAAATTTCATAACAGAGACCCTAGTCCTTTAAAATTCTGGGGTATTGAACATGTAGTTAAACACTGGAGGGGGGTGGCAATTTTATTTGCCAACTTTGTAGAAGGGAATCCTTTTGGATTCATGAAACTAATGTATTAATACCGGGGGGGGGGGGGGGGGGGATTA
>BLSH010046282.1:467807-504485 GCA_018402905.1 Glandirana rugosa | reverse complement strand
TGCATATACGTTTTCTAACTACACCATACAAGGATATGGCCACATAGGCCTGTATGGTGATTTTTTAAGGTATAAACACTGATGATTTGTAAAGGTTCCTTGTTCAAATTTGCTGTTGTATTGAAGTCTATCTAAACACATGCCATTGTATTATAGAATTGTGAATCTCCCAATAACGGCCCCTGAAGAAGGGAATCTCCTGAAACGCGTCGGGCCTAGGAGTGTCCACAAACTACAGTTACCAGACGTATTGTCAAATACATGTACCCATATGTTGTTTTAAATGCTATGTAATACATTTATTGTATTGTATATTTTAATGTATATCATTAAACCTTTATAATTTTTATACAAAACGATTTACCATTCAGTTTGCCTATAAAAATCCCAAACCCAAGTGAGGGGGTCCTATTCAACAACTCATTCCCTCTGGGGCTCTCTTTCAGGGCGAGATTCGACCAGATAAAAGGTGGATGACCGTCCTCCCCCGCAGCACATACCATATGAAGAAAGTGCCTGTAGAGCAGAGTGGGTTCGGTCTGTGTCCAATCTGCAGAGACTGAGTGGACACGGATGTGTCATCTGCATGCTCTGCACCGATCAGGAGATCTTTGGAGGGTTGGAGTCTGCCCTAAGGTTGCCACCTCATCCCTTTAAACCTGAACACAAATGAATTACACAGCTGTAGATCCACCTTTTGTCTGGTCGAATCTCGCCCTGAAAGAGAGCCCCAGAGGGAATGAGTGAACCTTCATTATATCCTACAGCGGATTGTAGCTGTCTGCCCATATGACTTACTAGGAATAGTGAGTCATATGGCTCTGGTACCTATTTATTAACCCCACAGGGTGTGCATGTCCCTTGGTGATGGTGAAGCTATAAAGACAGATGTTTGGATGTTCATCTAAGGAAGATCACTCATATTCACCTTTGCCTAGGACTGTGGTCACCACTTTTTCACATATATTTTTGGACTTTGAGCACTCACCATTCTTTATTCCAGGTACTTTTTCATATACAGTGGCATTCAGGATTTATGAGTTATATCACGGACAATTTTTTTTATTAATTGGTTTGAGTTTTTGGTTATATTTATCATGTATTTAATCTTTCACTTTTTAGTTTAGCGCGACTGTTTAATTTTATTGTCTTGCACTGTCTAGGAAATATCACTTAGAACACAGTTGCTGCTTTATTGATTTAATATAGTTTTACCCTTAGTGTGATACTGGTTTATTTAACTCTATTCTAAGAGAGCAGGGTCAGGAAACATAGGTCCCTGGTCTCTGTTCATTTGTCTTGTTCAGCAATAGTGTAGCAAATAGACATGGCAACAATTGCTGGTGGCAGGCTAAAAGAGGCCTACCACTTCAGCCCCGGAAGGATTTCCCACTTTAGGAACAGAGCACTTTTTGCGATTCGGCACTGTCGCTTTAACTGACAATTGCGCAGTCGTGCGACGTTGTACCCAAATAAAATTTGCGTCATTTTTTCCCCACAAATATAGCTATCTTTTGGTGGTATTTGATCACCTCTCGTCATTTCTGATCGCCGTTATAAACAAAAGAAGTGCGACAATTTTGCAAAAAAAAAACTGTATTTCTTACTTTTTGCTATAATACATATCCAAAAAAAAAAATAAATAAAAAAAAAATTTTTTTCATTGGTTCTGGCTGATTTATATCCTTCCCCATATGTTTGGTAAAAAAAAAAAAATCGCAATTGGCGTTTATTGATTGGTTTGCGCAAACGTTACCGCGTTTACGAATGATGAGAATTCATTTATGGGTGTTATTTTATTAATTTTTTTTTTACCAGTAATAGTGGTGATCTGCGATTTTTCTCGGGACTGTGATATTGCAGTGGGCATGTCGGACCATTTTGACACTTTTTTGGGACCAATGACATTTATACAGTGATTATTGCTATGAAAATGCACTACTGTGTAAATGCAGGTGACGCTCTAGGGGTTAGCTGTGTGTGTTCTAACTGTATGGGAGCTGGCCTGGCTGGGGGAGGAAAGTGATCGCGGCTCCCATACACAGGGAGCCTGCGATCACATCCCTTCCCCCTCTGTCAGAACGGAGATCCATGTTTACATACATGGATCCCCGTTCTGTCACTTCAGGGGGACAACCGCGGGTAGCCGGCAGACATCGAGTCTGCCCTACCCGCTCCCTGCCCCCCCGGAACACAGTGAGTGTGCAAGTGCGCCTCCGGTGGAGCATGCTCACAGTGCGCGATCTCGCAGCCGCCGCTACCTGACGGCGATTTGCAATATCGAACCAAGTTGCCGCCGTCAAGCCATGGCGGGCGGTCGGCAACTGGTTAAAAGTGTATCCAAACACCTATCAACAAGATCCTGCAAACTGAAATGAAAGAATTCACAACTGGTATAGCCTGCTTCTCCTCAAAATTCTATTCTATAGGATAATTCTAAACAACTTTTGTTTCATAGGCGATCTGAATACCCTTTCAGGATTGAGCCAGCAGTCATACAGTGCACAATCAAGCTGTGTATTTATGGAAAAAGTCTTTTTTGATATAGCCAGCCTTTTAATACCCCTAGAGCAGTGGTTCTCAACTCCTGTCCTCAGGACCCACCAACAGGCCAGATTTTAAGTATTACCTTGGGGAGATGCAGACTAGAATATTGCAATCACTGAGTAGCAAATGATATCACCTGTGATGTATCTCAGTTATCCTGCAAACCTGACCTGTTAGTGGGTCCCGAGGACAGGAGTTGAGAACCACTGCCCTAGAGATTACCTTTGACTGTGAAGCTTCAGGTGCTGTTAGGCAAAGACTAGTGCACACCATGTCAATAAATGTATTCATGGTAGAGATCATTTGATGCAAAGCCATAGCTTGTACCTCATAAAATGCAGAGAAGGAAAATCATCTGTGGTCTCCACTACACTATCAGGGTCCTCAATACTGTCCTACAAAATATTCTCAAGTAAAGGAGGTTCCATCTCTGATTCCCGAACAGGGTAAGGAGGAATAGAGGAAGTGTAGCATTTTCAGCTTCTGGAAACCAAATATTCAAAAAGCGCTGAAAGTTTTCCAAAGTATTCATAGTGGCAGAGAAATGTACTGCATAGTGAGTGCCTGAAAGGGATTTAAAGTCAGTGAAGGGGGGCAGTGTCATAATATGACATTGTCCTGAGAACAGCTATCACCCTGGGTAGTATTTTGAGTTTCCTGTAGGATATCTTCAGAAAGCATACTGTTTGGGCCTTTTGCCATAGTTCTCTGGCGCCATGATCCACCACTGTTAAATGAGAGGATCCTTACTGGGGTACTCAGAGAATGGAGTTCAGACTGGATTGGGTTTTGCATGTATAGTTAATGGAGCTGCTGACCGTCTTCCTGTGGTTCATTGTCTCTATAGAAGATGGCAGCAGGATTGCAACAGAAGTGCGTTTCCATGAAAAAAAGCGGGAAGGAATGTATTAGCCATGAGGCATGGTACAGCTACCTTGTCTCCTGAGACTAAGCCTACGTAGGAGGAGAAAAATTGCCAAATTAAATTGCTTGTACCAAGAAACGTTAGAGACAAAATGATGGGGGTACCACAATAAAGTGAATTACTCCCAATTCCTCTGCCTAATTTTTACAAAATCCCTTGCCTATTAAAAATCCCTTTGTGTGCTATACAATGCTGGTTTTCTTACTAAAAGCCAGTACCAACATACAGGGAAACCCTGTCCTACTTAATCCATAGTGCTGGGCCTGCTAGAGGTCCAGACTTCACCCATCACCCGGCCATACCCTTGAAGGGATCTTCAGGGTCTGGGAGCCTTTAAATGTACCATGGCCCTGGATCTGTACAGAACATGGCAGCTAACTACACACATTGCAGTTTGTGTAGTGAGCACTTAAAACAGGATCTAGTGTCTGAAGCAAGCATTAAAAAACATTTGCTGCTATCTGCATAAACCTTTCTATATGTCTATGACTCCATTTTGATCTTATGCATGTTTGACAAGGGGTTTTCAATGCAGAGTTTTCACACATTTTTAAACTTGTTTTAACCAGTTGCCGACCACCCACCGTGGATTGACAGCGGCAACTTGGCTCGATATAACAAACCCCTGCCACCTTACGGCGGTTGCGAGATTGCGTATCGTGAGCCCACGCGCCCGCCGGAGGCGCCCGTGCGCTCACTGTGTAGAGGGGAAGCCAGGCAGCGGGTAGGGCAGACTTGATGTCCGCCGGCTACCCGCGATCACTCTCCCGCAGTGACAGAACGGGATCCATGTGTCCAAACACCACGGCTCTCCATTCTGACAAGGGGAAAGGAGTGTGATCGTATGCTTCCTGTATATGGTAGCAACGATCACTCTCCTCTCCCAGTCAGCCCAGCCCCCAGACAGTTAGTAACACATCCTAGGGAACACAGTTAACCCTTTGTTCGCTCCTTAGTGTTAACCCCTTCCCTGCCAGTGACATTTACACATTAATCAGTGCATTTTCATAGAATTGATTGTTGTATAAATACCAATGGTCCCAAAAAAGTGTCAAAAGTGTCCGACACGTCCGCTGCAATGTAGAAGTACTATTAAAAATTGCAGATCGCCGCCATTACTAGTAAAAAATGTAAAAAAATAAAATAAAAACCCCATAAATTAATTCTCACGGTTTGTAAACTAGCCAACTTTTGCACAAACCAATCAATAAATGCCGATTGCAATTTTTTTTTTTAGGAAAAATATGAGGAAGTATATATATCGGCCAAAACTGATGAATACGTTTGTTTTTTTTATATATTTTTTGGGGTATGTATTTCTGCAAAAAGCAAGAAATATTGGGGTTTTTTTCAAAATTGTCGCTCTTTATTTGTTTATAGCGGTGATCAGAAGTGACGCAGAGGTGATCAAACACCACCAAAAGAAAGCTCTATTTGTGGGGAAAAAAAGACATCAATTTTGTTTGGGTACAACATTGCACGACCGTGCAATTGTCAGTTAAAGTGCCGAATCGCAAAGAGTGCTATGCTCCTAAAGTGGGAAATCCTTCCGGGGCTGAAGTGGTTAACGTGTTTTCAGTTGTGTGTGCATCTACAACTGCAGCTAGCTGTATTTTAAGAAAAATTACTCAATGAACTGTACAGAATTATTATAGCCATATGTGATTCAAATTTCATCCAAGTCCTGCTAAATCAGACAATAAATTTGAGTTATGAGTGGCTCTGTGGGCACCATCTGGCTTGACACAAATTCCATTAAAAAAACAACTCAGGGGGCGTGACCAGATGGAGACCTAAGAAGACGTCTTTGTGAAGAGCTCCTGCCATCCTACTAACATCCTCGGCTTCTTCTGCTCCTCCACACCCCGCTCATCTTCCTTATAGCCTCCGGAGCTTCTCCGCCTGTCAGCACGCCGCCCAAAGTCATCACGCCTCCCGAGGTCATCACAGCGGCGCTCCTCGGGTCAAATCGGCCGTGCACGCCACGACTCCTGCTCCAGCACAGTGTGCAGCGGCTATCCTACCTCCTGCTGATACCAACCACAACTCTTGGCTTAATCCTCCCACACTGTTACTGGAGCTGCTCAGCTTGTCAGTGCACCGCTCAAGGCCATTGTGGTGACAGTACTCTGTTAGAACGGTCGAGCGGGCCACAACTCCAACTCCAGCACCGCATGTGGTGGCCATCTTGTCTCCTACGGCTTACAGTAACCATTAAAACCCTCAATGATCTGCCGCACCTGGCCCACCTCCCACACAGGAGTTGCTCAGCCTGCCAGTGTACTGTTTAAAGCCTTCCTAGTGTTGCTTAGCCACCCACACAGTCACACCTGGGAAAGGTTGTGGCCCCAGCTCCAGCTCAAGTGTAGCTGCCATCTACCTCATACTGACCACCGCTACCATCCTTGGCTTCCCTGACCCTAAGCATAAGGCCCATCTCTCACACAGTCACCGAAGCTTCCCTGCCCATCAGTGGGCTGTCAGATGCCTTCAAAGTGTTGCTCCACTGCTCCACAGCCACCCAAGGGACAGGCCACAGTCGCGGCTCTTGCCCTAGCTCCATGCATAGACGCTGTCTTACTACAGAGGCTTCAGGCTTTACTAGCTGACATGGTGGAAAACCCCTCTGCAGAAACCTTTGTATCCCCCCCACCCTTGTCTCCTACAGGTGATACAAACAGGATCTTAGCTGCAATTGAAAGCAGCAAAACATCCCTATTGATTGATCATTTAGGGAAAGAGTGCACCCTTATCCGGAATGATCTAGACAAAATACGGGGGTGCCTCTCAGAGTCTGAGACCCGGATTTTGGAGGTGAAGGATCACTCACTGAATTGCAAAACACTGTAAAATTTCTGGTAGCAAAGTCGGATGATGCAGAAAATCATATGAGACGTAATAATGTTAGGGTACTGGGCCTCCAGGAAGGCTCAGAGGGGAATCCCCTGATGGAATTTGCAGAAGCCTTCTTTAAAGACCTTCTGGGATTAGCAGAGGTTTCCCCTACATATGTGGCTGAACATGCTCATGGAGTTCCTATGGGCTGACCCATCTCAGGGCCCCCACCCTCGTCCTTTCCTGGTACGTTTTCTTGAACTACCGCGATAGAGACCGTATACTTTCGGAGGCCATGACACATCTGAACTTGCAATAGGGTAATGCACCCATCATGCTGTTCCCTGATTTCTCCCTTCACAGATGTTCATCACCAACTGCGAGACCACAACATTAAATACGGAATGCTTTATCCTAGTCTCCTACGAGTCCAACACGAGGGCACTACGTAATTTTTCGACACTCCGGCCGAAGCTGATACTTGGGTCAATATTCTGCATTAAGATGAGTTGTGCTGTCCTACCACGTGAAACTGGGGGTATGCTATGCAGTTTATTTCTCTTGAGTTATGGCAGTACTGTTCATTTTACACTGTTGTTATCTATCTCCTTCAGATTATATTTAGTTGTTCTTCATTTCCCTCTATGTGGTCTGGAGTCTTGGCCCCTAGCTACTGAATAGCCTGGAACATGACCTTAGCTTCTGGAGGTCACCTTCCAGAAGGGTGCGCAAGGGGTTTCATGGTTTTTGGCTAACTTGGAACATTCAGTGCCTGAAAAAGTATTCCTACCTCTTGACATTTTCCACATTTTGTCATGTTACAACCAAAAATTAAAATGCATTTTATTGGGATTTTATGTGATAAACCAACACAAAGTGGAACATAATTTTGAAGTGGAAGGAAAATTATAAATGGTTTTCAACATTTTCTTTACAAATAAATATCTGAAAAGTGTGGTGTGCATTTCTATTCAGCTCCCTTTACTCTGATACCCCTAACTAAAATCTAGTGGAACCAATTGCGTTCAGAAGTCAACTAATTAGTAAAAAGAGTCCACCTGTTTGTAATTTAATCTCAGTATAAATACAGCTGTTCTGTGAAGCCATCAGTGGTTTGTTAGAGAACCTAAGTGAACAAACAGCATTATGAAGACCAAGGAACACACCAGACAGGTCAGGGATACAGTCGTGTTTAAAGTTTAAAGCAGGTTTAGGTTAAAAAAAGGTTATATCCCAAGCTTTGGACCTCTCACGGAGCACTGTTCAATCCATCATCCGAAAATGGAAAGAGTATGGCATAACTGCAAACCTACCAAGACATGGCAGTCCACCTAAACTGACAGGTTGGGCAAGGAGAGCATTAATCAGAGAAGCAGCCAAGAGGCACAGTTACTCTGGAGGAGCTGTAGTGATCCACAGCTCAGGTGGGAGAATCTGTCCACAGGACAACTATTAGTCATGCACTCCACAAATATGGCCTTTATGGAAGAGTGGCGAGATAGAGAAAGCCATTGTTGAAAGAAAGCCATAAGAAGTCCTGTTTGCAGTTTGAGAGAAGCCATTTGGAGGACACAACAATCATGTGGAAGAAGATGCTCTGATCAGATGAGATCAAAATCAAACTTTTTGGCCTAAAAGCAAAACGCTATGTGTGGCAGAAAAATAACACTGCACATCTCCCTGAACACACCATCCCCACCGTGAAACATGGTGGTGGCAGCATCATGTTGTGAGGATTCTTTTCTCCAGCAGGGTCAGGGAAGCGGGTCAGTTGATGGGAAGATAGATGGAGCCAAATACAGGGCAATCTTAGAAGAAAACCTGTCAGAGTGTCACGTACCTGGTGGACGAGTCTGACTTATGCAGGGGATCACCTCTCTTGCGGCCCTGGTTTGAGAACCCCTGGTAGTGCAGACAGGGAGTTCAGGAGCACAAGGGGGCACAAGGGTTGGACTGGGTCACTTGGTGGTATGTGAAGGTCCACTGGAGCTCGTGCTAAGCAGAAGAATGGTGATACAGTCCGGGTCGGTAACAAGGTGGTTATGTGGTACAGATGGAGCAGGCAGGTGGGTGGTTGGGTGCAAGCAAGATCGGCAACGTGCGGACAGCAAAGGTACAGAAGGATTAGGCAAAAGAGTAGTCTTAGACAGGCCGGGGGTCAGGGCAGGCAGAAGGCAACAAAGTCCAAGTAAAGCAGGTACAGGAAGGTCTCTCAGAGTAATCACGGGGGCCACAGATCACAGGAACGCTGTAAAACGGACAGCACTTGCTTCCTGGTGCTGTCAGCTTAAATGGCCACTATTGGCGCCATTGCCGGCGCATACACGTGCGCACACACGCATAGGAGCGTGCAAGCGCGCACGCAAATGCACCGGCTACGTGCGCCCGTGCATAGGTGAACCAATGGCCCAGGATGGTTCCTTAGACAGAATCTACAAAAGACTTGAGACGGGCCAGAGGTTCACCTTCCAGTAGGACAACGACCCTAAACATACAGCCAGAGCTACAATGGAATGGCTTCAATCAAAGCATATTCATATGCTAGAATGGCCATTTTTGGTCATTTATTTCTATATCTGAGATATGGAATTGAAATTGATATCATGGAATGTCAGGGGTCTTAATGATAAGTTCAAGAGTGCACTCGTGTTTAACCACTTCCTGCCAGGCGTATAGACAAATGACGTCCGGGCGGATAATTCATTATCCTGACTGGATGTCTATTGACGTCCTCAGGATAATCCACGATCGCGCGCCCCTGGGGGTGCGCATCGCGGCGATCGGTGGTGCGGTGGGTCAGTCTGACCCACCGCATTACCGACCGAGGTAAAAGGCTTCGATCCGAAGCCTTTTACCATGTGATCAGTCGTGACCAATCATGGCTGATCACAGTGTAAATAGGAAGAGCCGTTTATCGGCTTTTCCTCTGCTCAGGTCTTCAGGCCTGAGCAGCGGAGAGCCAATCGGCTGCTCTCCTGACAGGGGGGGGGGGGCTGCGCTGAACATTTATCAGCACAGCCACCCTCAGGATCACCCCACTGGACCACCAGAGAGCCTGCCCAGGACCAAAAATAATTTTCAAAAAAAAAAAAATCAACTGAGCTGGGTAGAAACAGTGTCGACCAAACAGTGACTACATCCTACCAGATGCAGTTACTGTTTTAGCATTCAAACAAACATGGGTGCTGTGGCTGTCTGAATACAGTAGATGGTAATGCAGATTCGTCCACAGCGTGGATGGAGAAATCAAATATTTTCTCTTGTTTAGCCTGCAAGGCTGAATGAGAGAAACCTACATGATTATAGTTAGCCTTACTGTCACTATGTCCTCTAGATGCAGATTAAGATGTGGGCAAGCTTCCTAATGTGTGTTTAAAGTGCAGAGTTATCAAAGGGCACTGATCTTGTTGTAAATGTCAGGACTGGGAACAATCAGCTAATATCTAATGGGTACATTAATACATCATAGAATCATGTCTCTAAACATAAAGCCAAGTATAGTTCACATAGTGCACTCACCTTCAGTTACTTTTCTTATTCCCCTCTTGAAGCAAAACTTTACCCCAAAGGGGAAGTTCAGCTTTATAACACACCCCTCACCCTCTACTATTTTTGGCACTTTTTTGGAAGGGAGGTGCGGTTACCTGGTTTAGACAGGTATCCACTCCCACTTCTGATCAGATCACTGCGGATCATTCACAAAGCACAGCGTGGCTCTCGCTTGGCAGTGGGCAGCCGTCTGTGACTTTTTTTCAATCAGGCAGAGGACCGCTTTAACACTTTAGAGTTGTAAAAACTAAATACAATTTGCGCTTGGTACATAAACAAAGTCAAAAAGCGACAAAAAACAGCTGCCAACAGAAATGAGCTTGATAGAACCCACAATGACAATAATAATAAAGTAATGCAGTGCTAGTTCATATATAAAAGTTAATTTATCATAATCCAATGTACATATTCATGGCAGCAGAGAGAGGAGTGAAGAAACCGACACCATCTAGAGTGGAGAGGATGAAGAAGCAACTCATCACCTTGGGGGACTATGATAAATTAACTTTTATATATGAACTAGTGCTGCATTACTTTATTAACACTTTAGAGTTGACAATTGTTTTGTGCAACATTATAGCTGGTGCTGTTAAATTTCAAAGTGATAACATTTCAAAACTTAAACACTTTAGCTGGCTAGCTGGCTTCTAGCTCCTTATCTTTGGGGAAAAGAATATCAATTGGACCCAGTTTTCATAACAATCCACGTGATTTTCCTTCTCAAAAAGCCTGAATCAGGCAAATGGCATCTCTTGTCTATCCAGTATCTAGTGGCAGCAACAGTCATTGACCTGGAAGAAGAAGATCAGATGCTCTCACTTCACTCAAAATAGCTGAAACAGAGATAGCCAGGCAAATGGTATTCTTGAAAGGTAGTCAGCAATGGCAGCCCTCAGAATTTGGCAATGCAGGTTTCAATTAGGAAATACAGTGGGATTGTGCTTTAATAACTAGAAGCACACCCTACAAAAAAAGCATGAGATAAACTGGCAAATTCTTTAAAAGTTGCATTTCCTCGTACTGTTAAAAAAGTTGCATTTCCTAAAAATGAATTGCCTGTGTAGCTTAAACGTAGAAATATCAATGTTTATATATTTTATTAACAAAATCTAGCAAAGTTAGAGACTACGTTAATATGAGCTTACAGCTGTTCTGTTAGGCAGCCCTTTGTACAACTGGAAAAATGATAATGAAAATATAACTCACAATTCAAATAATTTAGAGATGTAGAATCTGTCACAAGCATATGTGAAGACAGGATTTTATAGATGTCTGAATGTTCCTGTTCTGGTAGAAAATTCAACAAGTTTTGATCCATGATGTCAGACTGTTCAGAGGAAAGAAAATAAGAAACAAATCTGTCACTGATAATCAGTTGTCATAAGGAAAAGCTCAACTCAAATAAGTGTACTGTTCAGTCTGAGCAACTGTCATAGTCATAGCAATTTTGAGGGATGAAGGAGAATATCTGCTACAGATCCTCCAGTCACGTGCCCTTAGTTACAGAACACTTTATCCTCTGTTATGAAGCGTTAAGATTTATTTGTCTTTAAACGGACAGTATATCCTTCTGCTTATCAAATCAACTTAGAAAAAAAGAACGCTTTAATATTTTTATGCCATAAAACAGCTTTACTGTGTCTTTGTTAGAAATGGCATAATTTAGGCCTTAAAATATGATTAGACACTTTAGAGATCCCTTCTTCAGCAGAAACTCACTTCCAACAATTAGCAATGCTACATAAGCACCTTTATTACTGTCTATAGCAGGGTTTCTCAACCAGGGTTTCATGGAACCCTAGGGTTTCTCCCGAGGTTACTAGGGGTCCCTTGAGCAACTAACAATTTCTGCCTCTTCGATAAGATCTCACTTACACAAATTATCTTTTTGGCTATCTATAAGGGGGTAATTCTACCCAATGACCTCCTGTAAGGAGCATTCTTCTCACTGACCATCACAATATATATTTCATGAGTTGTAGATATAGTAAATATTTGCAGGGGTTCCTTGAGACCACAAGGTTATTTCCATGGTTTCTCTGTGTCGAAAAGGTTGAGAAAGTCTGTACTATAGTATCAGCTGTATCTGAAAATATCATAATGAATCAGACGAAAAGTGTCAACCTATTAAAGCCCATGCTAATTGCACAGCAGAAATTTGCCTGTGAGCAATACTTTCTTTAAGATTGTGAAGGGCTACAATAATCCGAAAGTGCAACACTGTCTGCTCATTTTTCTGCAATCACCTGTGCAGTTTGGGTCTAGGTATGCAATTTACTAAGAGGGTTTCATGACAAAATAGTTAGGATCACCTAAAGGCAGATATATACATTGCATCCGGAAAGTATTCGCTTTTTCTGCATTTTGTTATGTTACAAACAATACCCCATAATGACAAAGTGAAAGAAGTTTGTTTGAAATCTTTGCAAAATTATTAAAAATAAAAAGCGTAAAAATTCACATGTACATAAGTATTCACAGCCTTTGTTCAATACTTTGTTGAAGCACCTTCGGCACCAATTACAGCCTCAAATCTTTTTGAGTATGATGCTACAAGCTTGGCACACCTATTTTTGGGCCGTTTCTCTCATTCTTCTTTGCAGTACCTTTCAAGCTCCATCAGGTAGGATGGCGAGCGTCGGTGCACAGCCATTTTCAGATTTCTCCAGAGATGTTCAGTCGGGTTCAAGTCTGGGCTCTGACTGGGCCACTCAAGGACATTCACAGAGTTGTCCTGTAGCCACTCCTTTATTTTTCCTGGCTGTGTGCTTAGGGTGGTTGTCCTGTTGGAAGATGAACCTTCACCCCAGTCTGAGGTCCAGAGCACTCTGGAGGAGGTTAACATCAAGGATGCCTCTTTACTGTGCTGCTTTCCCTCGATCCTGACTAGTCTCCCAGTTCCTGCCACTGAAAAACATCCCCACAGCATGATGCTGCCACCACCAACCTTCACTGTAGGGATGGTATTGGCCAGCTGATGAGCAGTGCCTGGTTTCCTCCAGACACAACGCTTGCCATTCAGGCCAAAGAGTTCAATCTTTGTTTCATCAGACCAGAGAATTTTGTTTCTCATGGTCTGAGAGTCCTTCAGGTGCCTTTTGCAAACTACAGGTGGGCTGTCATGTGCCTTTTACTGGCTTCTATCTGGCCACTCTACCATTCAGGCCTAAATGGCGGGGTGCTACAGAGATGGTCGTGCTTCTGGAAGGTTATCCTCTCTCCACAGAGAAATACTGGAGCATCAGGTTCTTGGTCACCTCCCTGACTAAGGCCTTTCTCTCCCAATTGCTCAGTTTTGCCAGGTGGCCCGCTCTAGGAAGAGTCTTGGTGGTTCCAAACTTCTTCCATTTACGAATGATGGAGGCCACTGTGGTCATTGGGACCTTCAATGCTGCAGGAATTTTTCTGTACCCTTCCCCAGATCTGTGCCTCAATACAATCCTGTCTCGGAGGTCCACAGATAATTCCTTGGACTTCTTGGCATTGGTTTGCATTCTGACATGCACTGTTAACTGTGGGACCTTTATATAGACAGGCGTGTGCCTTTCCAAATCATGTCCAATCAACTGAATTTACCATAGGTGGACTCCAATCAAGTTGTAGAAACATCTCAACGATGATCAGTGTAAACAGGATGCACCCGAGCTCAATTTTGAGTGCCATGGCAAAGGCTGTGAATACTTATGTATATGTGGTTTTTTCATTTTTTTATTTTTAATAAATTTGCAGAGTTCAAAGAAACTTCCTTCACGTTGTCATTATGGGGTATTGTTTGTAGAATTTTGAGGAAAATAATGAATTTAATCCATTTTGGAATAAGGCTGTAACATAACAAAATGTGGAAAAGGTGAAGCACTGTGAATACTTTCCGGATGCACTGTATTTATTAGTATCGCATTTATTGATATGTGTGGCAGCAACATTGCTCTATCAACAAATCTAAAAGATTGATAACAAGAGAGAAGTAAAATGTAATCCTTACTGGCAAATGCCCAAGCAGTGGTGTGATACTATCAGAAACGTAGATGATGCTTCCATCTGTGGTAAGTGCAATAATGAAGCCATCAAGAGCCTACAACATAAGAAAAGGATTGCATCTATTTGTCTTCATTTGAAAACTACTTTTCACAATTTTTTTGTCACCAGAAACCTACTATCTTGTGCTACATTCTTGTATGCACTTATTTTGAAACAGCCATCACTGACAAAGAGCCTGTGTGCATCCATTTTTATCTTTGGGTGGAACTAATTCTAATGCTTTGCATAAACATTGCAATAGATGATCAAAGATTTAATCATTTTAATCAATCGTATCATTGAAACAGAACACAAGGAAAAAAGTTTGATTTGGTCTAATTGCTCTTCAATGAAAATTATGTTTTACTAGGAAAACCTGTTACAGTACCTTGAAAAAGTATTCATACCCGTTGAAATTTTCCACATTTTGTCATGTCATAACCAAAAATGCAAGTGTATTTTATTGGGATTTTATGTGATAGACAAACACAAAGTGGCACTGCGACGGGAGTCACTTTGGGCGTGGGGGCTCGTGGAACCCAACTTACCCTAGAGAGCTCTGGAGGCCCATTTTTCAGCTCCCCCGATCTCTCTTATGTGTGAGTTACCCTGTGTCTTTTAGGGGCACAGGGTGACCGAGAACCCCAGTCGGATCTGCTTAACCTAACTCATCGTACAACCACAGCAGACTCAGCATTTCCTTTTAACACCGTTGTCCTGGAATCTGTGTGTGTGCTTTGGGCTGAAAGAGTGAGAGGGTTCTTTTACTTGGGACACTTATGTTCATAAACAATGTCCCTCCAGAAAATATGAAGATAAGTAATTTCACCTTTCAGACTGTTGGAATATTATATATTGTATGTGTATATTGTATATTGTCTCATTACTGTTGTAGACTTTTAACTAGATCATTTGAGGTGTGGTAGTATCCCATTATTGTATTGTTTGTCTGCCTTGGGAGCAAAGTATTATGGGATGTATATGTGTATTAGATGCAGGGGGGGGGATTCCTTCAACGGCCCTCCCTGCTGATAAGACGGTCTACTGTTGAAAGCTGAATATGTCTGGCTCTTGTTACTGAATGTAGTTTACCCCACCCTGAATCATTATGCAAAGGGAGGGGGGATTGTCCCCTGAGTGGATACTGATGCTTCAAAGTGAATGGGTGGGCTAAGGAATCTTGGATTGTGCTGGTACCGGACAAAGAAAGCATTTCCTCTTCTTGAGTATGGGGGTCCATGACTGACACAAAGTTAAAGGAAGATGATAAATGGTTTCCAAAATTTTTTACAAACAAATATCTGAAAAGTGTGGCGTGCATTTGTATTCAGCCCAAATACTTTGTAGAACCACCTTTTGCTGCAATTACAGTTGCAAGTCTTTTTGGGTATGTCTCTACCAACTTTGCACATCTAAAGAGTGAAATTTTTGCCCATTATTCTTTGCAAAATAGCACAAGCTGTGTCAGATTGGATGGAGATCATCTGTGAACAGCAAATCAAATCCTGCCACAGATTCTCACTTGGATTTAGGTCTGGACTTTGACGAGGCCATTCTAACACACGAATATGCTTTGATCTATACTATTCCATTGTAGCTCTGGCTGTATGTTTAGCGTCGTTGTCCTGCTGAAAGGTGAACCTCTGCCCCAGTCTGAAGTCTTTTGCAGATCCTTGTCCCTGCTGAAGAAAAGCATCCCCACAACATGATGTTGCCACCACCATGTTTCACGGTGGGGATGGGGTGTTCTGGGAGATGTGCAGTGTTATTTTCCTGCCACACATAGCGTTTTGCTTTTAGGCCAAAAAGTTTAATTTTGGTCTCATCTGACCAGAGCACCTTCTTCCACATGTTTGCTGTGTCCCCCAAATGGCTTCTCTCAAACTGCAAACAGGACTTCTTATGGCTGGTTTTCTTCTTGCCACTCTTCCATAAAGGCCAGATTTGTGGACAGATTCTCCCACCTGAGCTGTGGATCTCTACAACTCCTCCAGAGTTACCATGGACCTCTTGGCTGCTTCTCTGATTAATGCTCTCTTTGCCCGTCCTGTCAGTTTAGGTGGATGTCTTGGTAGGTTTGCAGTTGTGCAATACTCTTTCAATTTTCGGATGATGGATTGAACAGTGCTCCGTGAGATTTTCAAAGCTTGGGATATTTTTTTATATCCTAACCCTGCTTTAAACTTCTCCACAACTTTATCCCTGGCCTGTCTGGTGTGTTCCTTGGCCTTCATGTTGTTGTTTGTTCACTAAGCTTCTCTAACAAAACTCTGAGGCCTTCACAGAACAGCTCTATTTATACTGAGATTAAATTACACACAGGTGGACTCTATTTACTAATTAGGTGATTTCTGAAGACAATTGGTTCCACTAGATTTTAGTTAGGGGTATCAGAGTAAAGGGGGCTGAATACAAAACCACGCCACACTTTTCACATATTTATGTGTAAAAAATGTTGAAAACCATTTATCATTTTCCTTCCACTTCACAATTATGTGCCACTTTGTGTTGCTCACATAAAAATCCCAATAAAATACATTTACGTTTTTAGTTGTAACATGACAAAATGTAGAAAATGTCAAGGGGTATGAATACTTTTTCAAGGCACTGTATTTAATAAGAAAAGTGAATAATACAATTCTACAGCTTTGCTCCACTGCTGGCCACAATCCAGAAGAACTTTCTTGCCAGCAAGGGAGCAGCTGCAGGATTTCATCTTGCTAGTTTAGCATGAGAAAAACAATGCCACCAAAGCAGGTGAGAGCATTGCTGCTTTCTTGGTGATTGTGCCACTGGCATTTTTCCTCCAGCAAAAGGGTTGCTAGTGTGACATTAGGGATGAGGATAAGGGTCAACATTTTTTTCAGAATTACAGATATATAGAGATTAAACTGTGGTAAAGGAGAAAAAGTAGTAATTTGCGTAGGTGAAAAGTGTTGATATAAAATCGGAAAAGCAGCTGACCATCACACAACAGAACACTTTGTGTAAAACATAAAAAAATATAAAGAGTGCCTTGCTAATGTTAAGTGAATAATAAATGGAAATTGTGACTTCATGTAGTAGCAGATGTCATAAACACCCAAAGTGCACCTTCCACCAAAATTGATAAAAGTTAGACAGACTAGCGTGGTGAGTTGAGCATAGACATGGAGTCTATGCTCTACTCACCATGTTAGTTTGTTTGGATCTGCAGATTCTTTTTAACCCAGGACTTTTTATATTCGTGTTGTGTTGGGTTTGTGGAATATTTTAAAAACCATCACATGTGGCAACCCTTTTTTTCTTTTACATCATATTCGTGAGTGAGAAGGAAAGAGGTAGAACCAACCAAGGAAAGAGAAAAACCTATAAAGGTGATTTCAACGCTTTTCCTGCTTATATCCAATGGATGGATCCTCCATGATGTGTATACCCATGTCTAACTAGGCTCCTATAATGCAGAGTCTAGTTATCTGGTAAGCACACATCTTTTATCAATTTCAGTGGAGGGTGCACTTTGGGTGTTTATGACATCTACTACTACATGAAGTCACAATTTCAAGGATTTCATAGGTTATGGACACTTTATTGATTGTATTATACAGTTGTGCTCATAAGTTTACATACCCTGGCAGAATTTATGATTTCTTGGCCATTTTTCAGAGAATATGAATGATAACACAAAAACTTTTCTTTCACTCATGGTTAGTGTTTTACTGAAGCCATTTATTATCAATCAACTGTGTTTACTCTTTTTAACCTCCCTGATGGTATGATTATGTCAGATTTTTGCGCCTCAAGGCGGTACATTTTTTTTTGCATAGAAATTTGGCATTTTATATTGTAGGCCTGTAATTCTTAGGAATAACTCACTTAAGACAAGAGTCTAGTAGACATCCCAGGTATGATAAAGTTTGAAATAACAAAATCATAAATTATAATCTATATGAGAAAAAATTATAATATAAAAAATTATAATATAATAAATAACTATAAATAATTATCAAAAATAATAATATAATAATAAAAAAATGTATTCAATGTAATCAAGTCAAAAACACTGAAATTTGCTCAGTTGCAGAATTGTCGCCACTTTCAGTGTCTGATGATAAATTTCCCCAAAAATCAATATGACTCAATTCTGCAAATGATTCTTATTTACTATTGGTGTTTTCTAGCTGATCACAAACCGCTTTTGACGTAAAGGGACGCTTTTTAATGCCATGGATGTTCTTAAGTTTCCAGCCAGAAAGAATGGCATATATAATATAAAAGTGCGTGCAGGGTACTGGACAAAGTACTAAGGATAAAAGGGATGTGAAATGATTTCATACAGTAATTTAATCTTACAGATTACAGTGTACTGTATGTTTACTGTGTGTTTCACTTTTTGAATTTCCTGCCAGGCTCCGTCCACGTGCGACGCAATGCTGGCAGGGAACAGAGCCTGGCAGCACACAGGTATCGGGCGGAGCTCACAGCCCGCAGGCACAGCGGGGGGACATCGCTGGATCCAAGGGACAAGGTAAGTAACTCAGCCTTGGATCCAGCGATGTAATCCCGAGTGTGGCTCGGGGTTACCGCTATTGGCAGTGAAAACATACCCCGAGCCACACTCGGGAATACCGTCGAAGAGGTTAAATCATAATGTCAACAGAAACTACCCAAATGACCCTGATCAAAATTGTACATACCCTGGTGATTTTGGCCTGATAACGTGCACACAAGTTGACACAAAGGGGTTTGAATGGCTATTAAAGGTAACCATCCTCACCTGTGATATCTGTTTGCTTGTAATTAGTGTGTATGTATAAAAGGTCAATGAGTTTCTAGACTCCTGACAGACCCTTGCATGTTTCATCCAGTGCTGCACTGACGATTCTGGATTCCGAGTCATGGGGAAAGCAAAAGAATTGTCAAAGGATCTGCGGGAAAAGGTAGTTGAACTGTATAAAACAGGAAAGGGATATAAAAAGATATCCAAGAAATTGAGAATGCCAATCAGCAGTGTTCAAACTCTAATGAAGAACTGGAAAATGAGGGGTTCTGTTGAAACCAAACTATGGCAAGGTAGACCAACTAAAATCTCAGCCACAACTGCCAGGAAAATTGTTCGGGATGCAAAGAAAAACCCACAAATAACTTCAGGACTCTCTGAAAACATGTGGTGTGGCTGTTTCAAGATGCACAATAAAGAGGCACTTGAAGAAAGATGTGCTGCATGATCGAGTCGCCAGAAGAAAGCCATTACTACGCAAATGCCACAAAGTATCCGGCTTGCAATACGCCAAACAGCACAGAGACAAGCCTCAAACCTTCTGGCACAAAGTCATTTGGAGTAATGAGACCAAAACTGAGCTTTTTGGCCACAATCATAAACCCTACATTTGGAGAGTGAACAAGGCCTGTGAAACATGGAGGTGGATCGTTAGTGTTTTGGAGATGTGTGAGCTACAAAGGCACAGGGAATTTGATCAAATTTGATGGCAAGATGAATGTAGTATGTTATCAAAAAATACTGGAGGAACATTTGCATTCATCAGCCAGGTAGCTGTGCATGGGACGTACTTGGACATTCCAACATGACAATGATCCAAAGGCTAGCAGAATAAAGTGAAAGTTCTGGAGTGGCCATCTCAGTCTCCTGACCTCAATATCATTGAGCCACTCTGGGGAGATCTCAAACGTGCAGATCATGCAAGACAGCCCAAGAAATTCCAGGAACTGGAGGCTTTTTGCCAAGAAGAATGGGCAGCTTTACCACCTTAGAAGATAAAGAGCCTCATCCACAAATACCACAAAAGACTTCAAGCTGTCATTGATGTTAAAGGGGGCAATACACGGTATTAAGAACTGGGGTATGTAAACTTTTGATCAGGGTCATTTGGGTAGTTTCTGTGGTCATTATGATTTAATAAGAGTAAACACAGTTGATTGATAATAAATGGCTTCAGTCAAACACTAACCATGAGTGAAAGAAATGTTTTTGTGTTCTCATTCATATTCTCAGAAAAATGGCCAAGAAATCATAAATACTGCCAGGGTATGTAAACTTATGAGCACAATTGTATATTCATCATTATATTCATTGTTTATTATTCACTTAACATTAGCACGGCACTCTTTATGTTTTTTATATATAGAGATTGACTTGGCAGATTGACTAAGGCATATTAACTGTTTTAGTGAAAAAAAAACTGTGGTATACATAGCTCCTGAAATGTTTACAAGTCTCTACAGAGATAATGAGGCCAACTTTGGCTCCTCAGAACTTCCTATGCAAATAATTTTCCTCTATTATATGAATGTGGAGAAAGACCAACGCATTCCAATAATACAATTAACATATGCAGTAATTTGGGGAGGGAGGAAGACTTCTTACCTCCAGCATCAGCTGAGTGAACTCTTCATTACTGAGAAAAGATGGCTTCCAGTTTGGATGAGTATCACCACTCTCTGTCTGTGCTGTAACTTCTGTTCACACAGAGAAAAACATATTTAAAATACAGTTTATATTGTTTAGTATTGTATAGTAGAATAAAAAAAACTCCAAGCAAGGTGTATACTCATCAAACAATGACAACTACAATCATACTAGTTTACTGAGATACTTTTTGTATGACCTGAATGGTAAATCTATTCAATCGCACACCATATCAGAATTGACCAATTGATTTCACGGTGATGTTGCTGGTATTAGAGCAAAGCAGGAATAATATATGTCACTAGCACACCTAGGAGTGCCAGTAACATATTGTATCCTTGTCGTATACTGTACTATTTAAGGTATTTAATGTACAATGTTATATCACCCATAGCAACCAATTAGGTTTGCCAACCTTGTTTCAGCAAAGGGGACTCTATCTTGAGGCTCACTGCACATAATTGTAGCACTTGTAAAAGTATCCAAGTATCCAGAGAGTAGGCTTAATGCAGACAGGACGCTTTTTCAACCTCTCCTGAACAATGTTTTTGACAGCTTGATGCCGACGCTTAAAAATGGTAATTTAGCCGAGTTTTACATGCTGCGTTTAGCCGCGTTCACATCTAGGAGCGTTTTTGTTTTTTTTAAAATGAAAACGCCTGTAAACGAAAAGCTTCTAAACATGAGTTACCTCGTTTAGCAGCGTTTACAAGCTGTTACAGGCATTTGGCATTTCAAATGACTCCGAACTTCCATCTGAACACATTTTTTTTAGTTCCAAAAAAAGCTTCTAACCTCAACTGCCTGGAAAGGACTATAAACAACCCTGTGTACATGTACTGATAAGATAACATAGAGGGGAGTTCAGGGGCAGCTGAAAAAAACACCCAACTGCTCCCAAACGTCCATTTACCAACATGTGCATGAGGCCTAAACATAGAGAGCATATAAGAAGAGACCTATAAAAGGTACAGAAATGCTATAGAAAAAAATAACATAAAAGCCCATAGTACAGCAAAATATGTGTTTAAACAAAATAATTCACTACAAGAGAATGAGACCTCAGTTTAAATTTAATCCATAGTGAGAAATCATTTCATTCCTTCTTATGTCATCTTTACACCTAAGACACTCCACCATTTATTGAACAGTTACATAAACGATTCGCTGCACGCTGGGTTGTCAGTTTTCAAATTGTGCTTGAGATATCTGGGGTCGGCAACCCTCAGCACGTGTGCCACAGGTGGCACGCAACTGCATTCATGATGGCACGTGTAGGGAATCCTGGGACACCCAACTCTCATGCAACAAAGCCGTTTGGCAGCTGGCTTTATTCATAGAAAGCAGCGCGGATGTTTCTTACTGCCCCGCCCTGCTTCAGAACCCGCCCACTTACATAGAAAGCAGCATGGATGGTCATGGCCACTGTTACCTCCCTGCTTCAGCTCCCACCCACCTGCTTCAGCTCCTACCCACCTGCATGGAAAGCAGTGCGGATGGTTCCCACTTGCCTCCGTTCCTGCCCTCCTACTTCAGCAGCGTGGAGTTCGATACTGTGGATGTGCTCTGGCTTTTGACAGGTGATTACAGGAGTACAGCATTCTTTTAGCCTGAGCCTGTCATCATGCCTGCTCACACCCTGAAGGCCATTCCTCTGCAGCAGCGTTAAAGTGGTAGCTGCTCTATGGTTTTGAGACACAACTACAGGCGGTCCCCAAGTTACAAACATCCGACTTACAAATGGAGGGGGACAACAGGAAGTGAGAGGAAATCTACCCCTAGGAAGGGAAATTCACCCCTGTAAGTGTTATCATGGGAAAAAAAGGTGTCTCCACTGAGGCTTTATCACCAATCCTTGTTTCCACAACAACTCAAAATTTTCAAAATTCAATTTTCATAGGGACAGAAAGTTAGGTAAAATCTTCTAAACAGAAGCACAGACAGCAAAACAAACCTTACATGGGTGTTACCCCTTCCCTATGCTATACAAAAAAAATTAAAAATGATTCTTTTGGCTGGAGCTTACACAAAAATATACCTGTTCCCACTTACAAACAGATTCAACTTAAGAACAAACCTACAGACCCTATCTTGTTTGTAAACCGGGGACCGCCTGTATCTCTTTGAACGACTATTGGGAACTACTACTTTAGAACCAACAGAAGGTCCAAAGTAGTAATGTTGTATGTACAAAATCCTGTAGTAGTTTCCAATTGAAGGAACTGCTACTTTAGAACAGAGTTTGGAAACTAACACTTTTAGAAAACACTGACTAAAGGTCAGTTCACAACAGAATGCAGTGCAGGAAAGGTGTGTCCCGTGCGCATTTCCTGCACTGTATTTGAATGTGCTGCCCTTGAAGTCTGCATGTGAGTGCCAGTGTTTTGTTATTGGTACCCCAACACAGATTGCAAACACGTTTTGGTGTAGTACGTTTCTTTGCGCGGTCCGGTGCATTTTGCAGCCCATTCAAATGATTAAACTGTCAAAACACACTGCATGGGAAAGTGCGAGAATCGTACGGGAACCCACACATTCCAGTGAAATCCTTTGAGAACAAGTCCTAAATTAATATAGAGGTCCTAACTAAAAGTCCAGTGGGAATATTATGTTTTTTTTTTAAGCTGGCAGATGCTGCAGGGATAAAATTAGCAGCTGCAACATTGGTATCCCCACCTCCTCCTATCTCCTTTTCAGGGTGAATACAAGGCATTCTGCGAATGGAGAACAGAAGGGATGGGGATGCAACATGATATCTCTTCCTTCATTCACAGGACATGTTGTAGTCTGTCAAAAAAGTACAAGGTCTTTTATGAATTAGCAAGGAGATAGAAGCAGGTGGGGATACCACTGTTGCAGCTACTGCTTTTATCCCCACAGCACCTGAATATACAGTCCTCTTTGTTGTAGCTGGCTGTTAGCCAAGTATGAATTTTACATTAAGCAGCAGCCATATACACATTTTGTACTTATTAATAGGGCTGTGCTGTGCTTGTGCATTTTTTAAAATAATTTTTCACAGGCTCCAAAAAAAAAAACCCATAATGTTCCTACTGGACATGTAGTCAGTAGTTTCTAGTCAATAGATATTCTAAAGTAGTAGTTAACAATAGCTGTTCTAAAGTGGTAGTTACCAATAGTTAGCAACTTTAATTTAAAAATGATTATGCCCAAAATCCATAATTGTATGGATTGGTACTGATTTGGGGTCTGAAGGCACAGGAATTGGGTTTGATCTGTGTTCTGAAGCTGCATTCATTGGGGCTGATCTGAAGTTTAAAGGTGAAGAATTTGGGATTCATTTGAGACCTGAAAGTGCAGAAATTAGGGCTGATCTGCAATGTGAAAGTACAGAAATTGGGTCTGATTTAAGATCTGAAGGTGCAAAAATTGGGCCTGATCTGGGGTATGAAGGTACAGAACATGGGCCTGATCTGAGTTCTGAAGGTGCAGAAATTGGGCTTAATCTGAGTGTGAAAAAGTGTATACACTGGGGCTCATATGCGATCTGAAGGTGCAGAAACTAGGCCTGATATGAGGTGTGAAGGTAAAGGAACTGGGGCTGATCTGAAGTGTAAAATTGCATGCATTGGGACTCACATAATATCTGAAAGTGCAGGATTTGGGCTGATCTGAGGTGTGAAGGAGCAGGAATTTGGGCTGATGTGAGGTGTGAAGGTCCAGAAATCGGGTCTGATCTGAGATCTGAAGGTGCAGAAAATTGGACTGATCTGAAATGTGAAGGTGCATGAACTGGGGTTCATAGGAGTTCTGAAGGTACAGATATTGGGCTGGATTTGAGGTGGGAAGGTGAAGAAATTTAGTCTCATTTGAGATGTGAAGGTATAGTAATTGGGGATGATCTGAGATGTGAAGGTGAAGAAATTGGGGCTGATGTAAGGTGTGAAGGTGCAGAAATTTAGTCTCTTTTGAGATGTGAAGGTGCATTGATTGGGGCTAATCTGAGGTGTGAAGGTGAAGATATTAGGACTGATCTGAGGTGTGAAGGTGAAGAAATTGGGGCTCACATGAGATCTGAAGGTGCAGCATTTGGGCTGATCCAATATATGAAGGTGAAGAAATTGGGGATGGTAGCCTTGGCAATGCTATCTGCGTTTGCATCTACTTATATGTGTGAGCAAATATTCCCACCTATAAAAGGAATATTTAACCAATATTGCTCTGTTGACCTATGATCACTCAGAAATGTTACCATTTATTTTACCATTTACAGTATCTCACAAAAGTGAGTACACCCCTCACATTTTTGTAAATATTTTATTCTATCTTTTCCACATTGGGCCCAATTAGCCATTTTCCTTACTCTGTGTCATGTGACTTGTTAGTGTTACAAGGTCTCAGGTGTGAATGGGGAGCAGGTGTGTTAAACGTGGTGTTATCGCTCTCACTCTCTCATACTGGTCACTGGATGTTCAACATGACACCTCATGGCAAAGAACTCTCTGAGGATCTGAAAAAAGGAATTGTTGGTTTAACAGGATGGGTTCCACTTAGAACAGGCCTTGCCATGTCGACCAAAGAAGTTGAGTGCACGTGCTCAGCGTCCTATACAGAGGTTGTCTTTGGGAAATAGATGTATGAGTGCTGCCAGCATTGCTGCAGAGGTTGAAGGGGTGGGGGGTCAGTCTGTCAGTGCTCAGACCATACGGCGCACACTGCATCAAATTGGTCTGCATGGCAGTCGTCCCAGAAGGAAGCCTCTTCTAACAGTTTGCTGAAGACAAGCAGACTAAGGTTCATGGATTACTGGAACCATGTCCTGTGATCTGAAGAGACCAAGATAAACTTATTTGGTTCAGATGGTGTCAAGCGTGTGTGGTAGCAACCAGGTGAGGAGTACAAAGACAAGTGTGTCTTGCGTACAGTCAAGCATGGTGGTGGGATTGTCATGGTCTGGGGCTGCATGAGTGCTGCCAGCACTGGGGAGCTACAGTTCATTGAGGGAACCATGAATGCCAACTTGTACTGTGACATACTGAAGCAGAGCATGATCCCCTCTCTTCGGAGACTGGGCTGTAGGGCAGTATTCCAACATGATAACGACCCCAAACACACCTTCAAGATGACCACTGCCTTGCTAAAGAAGCTGAGGGTAAAGGTGATGGACTGGTCAAGCATTTCTCCAGACCTAAAACCCTATTGAGCATCTGTGGGGATCCTCAAATAGAAGGCGGAGAAGAGCAAGGTCTCTAACATCCAACAGCTCTGTGATGTCATCATGGAGGAGTGGAAGAGGACTCCAGTGGCGACCTGTGAAGCTCTGGTGAACTCCATGCCCAAGAGAGTTAAGGCAGTGCTGGAAAATAAGGGTGGTCACACAAAATATTGTTACTTTGGGCCCAATTTGGACATTTTCACTTAGGGGTGTACTCACTTTTGTTGCCATCGGTTTAGACATTAATGGCTGTGTGTTGAGTTATTTTAAGGGGACAGCAAATTTACACTGTTATACAAGCTGCACACTCACTACTTTTTAGATTGTAAGCTCTAACGAGCAGGGCCCTCTGATTCCTACTGTATTTAAGTGTATTGTATTTGTACTGTCTACCCTGAAGTTGTAAAGTGCTGCATAAACTGTTGGCGCTATATAAATCCTGTATAGTAAATATAATAATAACTGTAGCAAAGTGTAATTTATTCAATGTTGTCACATGAAAAGATATAATAAAATATTTACAAAAATGTGAGGGGTGTACTCACTTTTGTGACATAATGTACCACTGATCTTTGAAAGCTCAATATTCATGTGTTATTATATTTCAAGTAGTTTACAGCATTTACTTAAAAAAATTACTTTTTTCGTGATCGAGAGTGAAAAGTTGACATTTATTTTTATGTATTTGGCACTTTCAATTTCTTTGAAAACATTTTTCGGCACACTATGCTAGAAAGGTTGCCTACCCCTGCTCGACATAATATAAAGTATTTGCAGTTTGTAAATATGAGTCATAGAAAATGTACCTCTCTCACATTCATATTTTTTTCAAATAATAACTCACCCACACAATATGATTTATATGTGAAAATAATGGTTAACATCTTTGCTACATACGTCACTCAAGTCATTACCTACAATTACATACATAATGACACATATAGTGAAATTCTTTTTCTTTGACAAAAAGCTGACAATATTTAGATCTACAACAAACCATAGACAAATCCTCACACACTAGACCAAAAAAATCTGGTTTAACAAGGAAATACTAATGTATTACAGAGCACATACACTCGCCAATATGTCATGTTTATCCTTCAACTTTCCATTATATATGTACTCTGTGTCCTGTTATTCATCAAATCTATACTTTTATTTCTGTAAGCAACAGTTTTGTTTAACAGAAAAAGCAATGTTTCTAGTATTATGCTACCATATGCATTACAACATTGCTATTTAAACATAGCGTAGCTAAGCGCTCTCCATGACAGTGGCAAGCATATAACACATCCCTATGCAGCACAGGACCACTAAAACCAACAGCAGTGTTTAGATGCACATTGTATATTACAATTCCAATCACCATAGAATCTAAATGAGATCAAAAGGCATAGTTTTCTTTTTTTTGGGGGGGACAGTGTAAGGGAGGGTTATAACCTGTCAATTTTTTTCCCCCAATAGTAGATTTCCCCTCCTTTCCTGTACCATGCCAAAAGAGGAAGTGAGGGGAAAATCCTCAAAAGGGAGGGATCCACTAGCGTCCCCACTGGAAGAATTCCCCTCTATACCTGTTCTAGTGACCACCCAAAATTTGGGATTTTTTTCACTTTCACTATTGGTGATAGCAGTAAACAGGAAAAACAGAGCGATCGACTCACCATAAGGCTTCATGCACATAGGTGCAATTCCTCATACAGCGTAAAGATGCTGCACATTTCTGGTGCTCAGGATGTCCTGAAATTGCGTACAGCTCTCTTTAGACATGAATAGTTAAGGGCGGATTACGAAGCTATGCACCACTATTTGTGTAAAATAGAGCCTTCACCTAATTATGTCTATTGGCACCTGTACACAGTTCCAGGACATGCCAGGCACCACAAATACACGCTACTCGGCCAGATGCCTTCATGTGAATGATGCCTAAGGGGTGCAAAGACGGAAATAAAAACCTGACAGGTGTTGCAGACCCTCTCCACTATATCCAAAACTAAAAAAGTTTTACCATTAGTTATACTTTAAAGTGGTAGTAAACCCTAAAAGCTGTTTTTACCTACAGGTAAGCCTATAATAAGGCTTACCTGTAGGTAAAAAGAATATCTCCTAAACCTGCATGGTTTAGGAGATATTCGCCCTGCACGCAGCCGCTGACATTAGCGGCGCATGCGCTCTGACGATCCGGCCGAGGCGGCCGGCAACTCAGAGCTGGCTGCCGGAGCGAAGAGCTCCCGCGCGCATGCGCGGGAGTGACGTCACGCGGCTCCGGCCACTCACAGCGCCGGAGCCGCGTACCCGGAAGAAAAAAAGAGGACCAAAATGTCAGCGTCCTTAGCGCTGACCGACTTGGGCATCGGGGGCCTCGTTCTAAGGTAAGTATTTCATAATATGTTAGTATGCGATGCATACTAACATATTATGCTATTGTCTTGCAGGATTTTTTTTTTTTTGGCAGCGGGTTTACTACCGCTTTAATAAAGTTTGTTAAACATACACTGGTGAATGGGAAAATGCTGGGTTAAGAGCTGCGCGTATCTGACCTGGTTTCCTGCCAACCTCCCGCAGCATCTTTTACTGACAAAACATGGAAAGTTTACGGGCGGAGCAAATTTTTTAGTCCTATTAAAAACGAAGACAATCAATATTTAATAGTAAAAACACAATAGGGAAACACTGACAATACCCATAACAAGTAATTTGCTTGGTTTACACTTAAAAAGTCAACACAGCATGACAAATTATCAGCCCCTGATAATTACAGACAGTTGTAAAAAAAAAATCACAAAAAAATGTCTGTAAATTTATGGACAGTTGGCAACCCTGTTTCCTGCCTCTCTGGAGACTTCATTGTGGCTTTCATGTCTATTCTATGTATGTATAGAAAATTATTCATGTGTTTTTTGTTTTTTTCAAGTCAGTCAGTCTGAAAAAGATACAGGGATCAGACATGAACAATAAAACCCTCAGGCAATGTCGCCAACTGATGCCCAACTCAGGGCTTCAGGAGAGAAGAGGCTGCAGGTACCAGTCTAGCACTGTGGAGGAGCCTGTGAAAACAGAGGATAAGGTAAAGCCTCGTACACAACAGTAGTTTTTTTGTTCAACCCAGCAGGGCTGAACGGAAAAAAAAACTAACAGCTTAGGAGGAGCTGTGCTAACTATCTGATGTTAGTACAGCGATCTCCCCTGCTGTTCTATTGTGTTCTGACAGGCGGATGGTCCTCCAGCCAGAACAATCCGGTCAGCGCTCTCAGCCATTGGCTGAGAACACTCACTGGAAGCCGGTTGGCAGACCTTTTTCAGTCATGCCCCTTCCATAGAAGCCAGCCGAAAGGCCGGCTTCTGTCTGACCGACTCCAGTACACATGGGCTGAATGTCGGCCAGTTTCTATTGAACCCGGACGATGTCGTCTGACATGCAGCCTGTCTGTACTAGGCTTAAGTAAAACTGCTTTACCCGGTCCCCCTAGAGATAAATGAGCACTTGACCCTTACAGTACAGGAGCAGCCCAACTGCAAGGGAGGGCTTTCAGTTTTCCCAGGGTTCAGCTTTGGGGTAGAGGCAGTTCAGTTTGAAAAGTGCATGCTCGTAAAGAAACGTCTTTAGCATACCTAATAATTTGCAAGTGAAATTTAAAAACATTTTTTTTTCATTTTTGCTAGCACAAGGCTGATTGACTGAAGTGAGCGCAGCAAACGAATGATACTGTAATCAGTCTCTATTCCTTTAGTAAATCAACCCAAATCTTTCAATTACACAACACGTACATCTATTATTCATTGGATTTTATGTGATCTATTATTCACCTTGTAAAAGAGGAACTAGTGCAAACATTTCTCTTCTCTAGCAAGGCATACATTTAATCCCTGATGCTATCAGCTGTATTGTATGGCAGCATCTCTTAGTGTATTTCTACTTTAAGGTGATTACAGTATGTAACACCTGTGAGTGAATATAAAGTGTAGGTTATTATATTTTACTTTTCCAGCAATGTCAGGGTGGTAATCTCTTTAATAAGGAAAATTTAGAGGGTTTCACATTCATTGTGCATATTTTTCTCTGTTTGATTTACTAAAACTGAAGAGTGACAAATCAGGCGTAGCTCTGCAGAAACCAATCAGCTTCCATTTTTTTTATCAAAGCTTAATTAAACAAGCTGAAGTTAGAAGCTGATTGGCTACCATGCACAGTTGCACCCGATTTGTACTCTCCAGTTTTAGTAAATCAACCCCCAAATGTCTAACTTTTAAAGCAGAAGTAAACCCATTGATTAAACAGTTTCAAAAAGCAGTTACATTCCTGGCACGTACCAGGATTGCTAACTGGTTGTGCTCTCAATCAAACTATCAAACCATCCAATGGCTGGTGTCATAACTGATCACATGTACAGCTTCATGGCAGTTGAGGATTAAACAGAGGCCAAGATGGCGACTTCCTTGGCTGAAAATGATAAGAGGGTTTACATACACTTTAAGACCCCTTTCCCACTGAGGCGCTTTACAGGCGTTTTTGAGCGAAACTGCCTCCTAATGCATTCCAATGTGAAAGCCCGAGTGCTTTCACACTGGGGCAGTGCACTTGCAGGAAAGGAAAAAAGTCCTGCAAGCAGCATCTTTGGCGCGGTAGAGGAGCGGTGTATACACCGCTCCTCCACCACCCCTGCCCATTGAAATGAATGGGCAGCGATTCTGAAGCGGCTAAACACCGCTTCGGAAGTGCTTTTAACCTCTTCTTAACCCCTTCTTGGGAGTTAAAAGCACCCTGCTGCCGCCCGAATAGTGGCGCCAAAGCGCCACTATAACAGCGGTAAACTAGTGGCGCTTTACCACTAACGCTCAGACGACCCCAATGCGAAATGGGTCTAAGAAAGTAGAATCACATGTGCAGACAGAAACCAGGTGAGCAAATACAATAATTAAACCATGCTACCATAAATATACCATTGTTGTACTTTGCATATGGCATAAGCAGAATGGCAATCTTAGGTAGAAGCCACTTACTCTCGGATTGCTTTATATTATGTGTCAACAACCCTGATTTAAAAAGTGAGTTCCTGGGATCAAGAATAATGTATAGTGTATGTGTGTTCACTCTGCTGTTTTGATGTTTTCCCAACACCCTGTCGTATGCCCTAAGCAACAGTTTTTCATTATAAAGCTGTACTATAGATTTTAATCAGCGAGCTATGGGGCTACTCAGCAATAAAAACATTTTACAACTGGAAATAAATCAGTTAAATAAACTGCATAATTCATTTCCGATATATTTTTAATATTTTGCTATGGAACTGTTTCCTTTGTAACTACTGTAGTAGAAATCTGAAGTATACAGTATATATTTTTACACCATTGCTTATTGCCATAAGGGTTCACTTGCTGTGTGCAGTCCACTCTAGGTAAATTGGGATGTGCAGTATGCAAACAAATTCACAAGTGTCAAGAGTGTCAAGAGTTTTCTGCAGATAGAGCAGTTTCAGGCAGGTGGATGTTTGCATATAATAGGGTTGATTTTATAAAGGCAAATGCGCCTTTCACTTTTCCCCTAGCTTAGTGAATAAGGTGAATCTCTGCTGACTTCCATCATTAAATCATGTCCAAGCAAAAATATTTTTTCTTATTTTTCTGTGCTTGTTATTGAATATTCTTACAGTGTGAATTTTCACTGCATTCACTAAACTAGCAAAAATCCCTTGCAAAGAGAACAGCCTATTTGCTTTTACTAAGCCAACCCCGATAAGTGAGCCAAGCCATTCGTGGACATTGACATTAAGGGGCTGATTTACCAAAACTGAAGAGCGCAACATCTGGTGCAGCTGTGCATGGAAGCCAATCAGCTTCTAACTTCAGCTTGTTCAATTAAGCTTTGACAAAAAAAAGCTGGATGCTGATTGGTTTCTATGCAGAGTTGCCCCAGAGTTTGTACTCTCCAGTTTTGATAAATTAACCCCTAAGGGTGCATTCACACTCTACTACATGTGAGGACCACAGTGGGGGTTCCCGCAATTAGCTGCAGGAAGCAGCCCCATTGAAAGCATTGGGAGCTGCCAGCTCCCACAGCTAAGCATGGCTGCTCATATGTAATCATATTACAGCAATCATATGCAAGTGATCAGCCCTGAATGCAGTGTCAGTTTCTGCACAAACTTCAGCACCTAAATCCTTTTGATCCACGCAACATTCAGTGGTGAGGGCAGCAGTAAGAATTTACATTACAGGTACAGATTTAATTTAAAGCCATAGTAAACCACCACAAAAATTTAAAAAACCATCAGGCCAAGTCCATCCAGTTTAACCAATAAAGGGGGGAAAAATAAAAAATAAAATCCCATACACACAATCCTATACCCAGAGTTGATCCAGAGAAAGGCAAAAAACCCCAGCTAAGCAGGATCCAATTTCATCCAGCAGGGGAAAAAATTCAATGGATCAACTTTACCTATAAATGTTTATATCCGGTTATATTATGTACATTTAGGAAAGAATCCAGGCCTTCTCTAAAGCAATCTACTGATCTGGACAGAACCAACTCTTGAGGGTGTTAAGAGAGACTTACTTGCACACGGACCCTGCAGGCAGCGCAGCGCTGTCATGACTCTCCGGCGCCTCTATCTTCACCAGGTCTTCCTTCCATGTTCATGGACTCTGGGTGTATGAATGGCATGGCAAGGGTATGCCATCCCTTCAGAGCGCATGCGCCGGCGATGTCACCGGCTGCATCCCATGTGAATATCTCCTAAACCAGTGTTTCTCATCTCCAGTCCTCAAGGCGCCCCAACAGGTCATGTTTTCAGGCTTACCATTATTTTGCACAGGTGATCTGATCAGTTTCACTGCCTTAGTAATCACCACAGCGGTTTCATCTGAGGGAGATCCTGAAAACATGACCTGTTGGGGCGCCTTGAGGACTGGAGTTGAGAAACACTGTCCTAAACAGTGCAAGTTTAGGAGATATTTACTGTACCTACTCCGGTGTAACAGTGTACCCTTTTCAGTTTGTTCAGCAGTCACTCAATAAATCTCTTGCAAGCTTGTACTTGCTTACTTTCTCCAGTATCCACTTCCTCTCACTTTCTCCAGTATCCATTTAATAAAACCAACTGCTGCCACTCTTTCCTTGAGCAGGTTGACCAGTTATGTGCCCTGCTATAGTTATTGTTGAACAGCCCTCTAATTATGTCAGCAATGGCAATAGTAGGAGAACCTCTTAGGGAATTAAGGATGGAAAAGAATCTGGGGGTCTTTGTAGATCAGACGCAGCAGTAGCATGCGATACCTAGCTGCAGCAAGCAAGGCTAGTAGGCTATTATCTTGCATTAAAAAGGGTATTTACGCAAGAGATAAAACTATAATTCTACCACTTTACAAAACTCTGTTTCAGACGCATCTTGATATTAGTATGCCATACAGTTTTGGTCACCAATCTTCAGGAAGGATGTCCTTGGGCTGGAGAGAGTCCAGAAAAGGGCAACAAAAGTTATAAGGGGACTGGAGGACCTCAGTTATGAGGAACGACTGTTATCCACCTGCTCAGCAGGGATCAGTGGATGAGACAGACCTGTCATCCATCCGCTGAGCAAAGTGGGATCCATCGGGCAGACCGCCTGTGTGAAAGAGCCCTAAGGGAATTTTCTCTGTTAGATAGGTAAATATGGGAAACTCTCTTCCACAGTTAGCAGTGTCAGGGTGGAGTGTAGATAAATTAAAACATTTTATAGATGTGTTTCTAAGCAAACAGAACATACAGGTATATGGAAATTGGCAGCAATGTAATCACACACACACACCTAGAACTGGATGGACCAGTGTCCTTAATTCAACCCTAACAATTATTTAACTGTGTAACCTTGTTTGGAGAGATTCCCTATCTTTCCTGCCCATCCATGCCTGCATCACTTGATTGGCAGGCCGTGCAAACATCTCAATTCACTCTGATTCCTCCTGTATTGAAATGTATTGTAATTGTACTGTCTGCCCTAATATTGTAAAGCGCTGTACAAACTGTCGGCGCTATATAAATCCTGTATAATAATAATAATTCACTCAGTCAGAGCTCTTCTTCCCTCACAACTCCCCTGTCACCACCCATAGAGCTGGATATAGAGTAAGGCCGGCCATACCCAGAGGAAATTTCTTTGGAAATTTAGAAATTTGTTGGATTCCGCCATTAATATTCTTCTCTCCCAGCCGGGGGGGGGGGGGGGGCAAGTCAAGCCACCCTGCCAGTGGTTCGGCAGGAGGGATTCCTGCTTGCGATAATCACAAGAGAATATGGCAGACTGGTTGTACCAAAGTTGATTGATCGATCAGGCACATTCAGCCTGCCTATTAATGGTTCTAATCGTATATGGCTGGCCTAAGTATTGCAGCTGTTTTTTTTTCAATTGTTATGAATTTATTGTGGTTGGAGTTGGGAAACCCTCTCCTTCTGCAAATTCTATTTGCTTGACTGTCATGCCAACCTCCTGGCTTCACTAACATTTGAGCGGCTGACCCAGAATAATTATGCAGATTTGAAGTTCAAACTTTTTTGCCATCACTCGTGTCATTCAAAGTGAAGCAGGGGTTGCGATAGCTGCTACAAGGAGAATTCTGCACTCTTTCCTCCAACGGCAGGATTCTGGTATCTCCTCACTCCAACAGCAGTTTAATGTGAGTGAGAAAGCAGGCAGGGCAGCGCTAGAGCTGAGAACACAGGCACCTTTTTCTCAACATGGGTGCCTGCCCAAGAGTGAGAGCAGACTGCCCTTCTTCCTACCTCCCCTTGCCATACTCGAGAGAGGGGGAGAAGGTAAAGCCATTCTTCATTTCCCAGGCAGGTGCCATGCTGAGGATGTCTGAAGTTTAAGAACACAGAGGGTGAAGGAAGCAAGTTAGCCCCAGAGTTCCCCTCTCTCTCTTAGGGCTTGTTTAGACTTGTGTTTGAGGTAGGCATATTGAAAACACATGGTTGAGCCACATTTTTAGCACTCCTCCAACCCCCAAACCTTAGGCTGCAAAGGCAGTGGACGGGGGTGCTCACATGCTGCAGTCAGATTGCTTTGCTTTGCACCCTCAGCAAAAATGATCATTCCTGTCACATATGGCAGGCATTAAGCCCACTGTAAACACCCATTTAAGATAATGGGGAAACACCGCCAGCACCTCACAAAGTGCAAGGCATGCAGTTGTGTCAATTATGGGGCATACAACACCTTCTCACCCCCTGTCAGATGCCACTGAAATGTGATCTAAATGCAGATCACTTTTCAGAGGTGCAGCAGTTTAGATGTAAGTCAAAAGGGCATATTTTCTCAAACTGATGCCAGGGCATTTCTTTCTACATCACTATTAGCCCCAAGTTTTACTGCAGGATAGAATGTGTACTGCTCTATTCTCCCTAACGAACCCGTTGATATCTCTTCCGAATCTACTCCGCAAATTTGAAGCCTACGACAAGCTTGCGAATCTGAAGATCAACTTTAGTAAGTCAGAAGTATAGGAATCCCCGCTGCGCCTCTCCGGACGCTAAGACTGAGCTTCAGATTCAAGTGGACAGATACAGCTTTAAAATACCTGGGAACATATATTCCTTCCGACATATCTCAATTTTCCTCCCCTACTGTCCAGAACCCGTGCCTTGCTGGAAACTTAGCACCGGGGGCCACACTGGTGGTTTGGTAGATGTAATCTACTCAAAATGTGTATACTCCCTAGATATCTTTATCTCCTCCAAACACTACCAATAAAGATACCATCTCAGTATTTAAGACGGGTACACTATCTGTTTATCAAATTTATATGGGCGCATAAACGTCCCCGAGTCCCACGGTGCCTACTATCCTTGCCAAAGCAATACAGGGTAATAGCACTCCCTGATATATTGAAGTACTACCAAGCAGTCCACCTAGGAAGACTTATAGACTGGTGCTGACATTCTCCCTTCAAACTATGGGTGCAAATAAAACAAGCCCAAACTGATGTTTTGCTAAAAGGAGCTCCTTGGTGCTATGGTGCGCTGCCTTCAGACTTAAAACTACACCCTTTAATAGGGCCCACGGCCCTATTGTGCGCCACTATCCTCTCGCAGACCTTCCTATCGACTGCAGACTCACCCCTAAAGCCAATACTTGGGAATCCACAGTTTACCCCAGGACTGAGATATACCCAATTTCGAACTGTAGGGCGAACTACGGAGCTCAGGCATCCCACTTTCTAAACGCGGAGAAATGGCCCTCCGTGTCCTCACTGATGGAGCCGTCTGGTCCCTTTCATCTGACATTTTGGAGTGCGTTGCAACTCCACCATTTTCTTCAATCCTTACCCGAACCAAAGCGGTTTGGCAGGCAACTCTCCACCTTTGAACAATATTGCACAGCTGAAGGAGCACTGACGCAAGTGCTTTCGAAAATGTACAGTCTCCTGATTACCCCCCCAGAACAACCTCATTTATCTTGGATGAAGAAGTGGGAAAAGGAATTAAACCACACATTCACGAATGGCCAACAGCGAAACATGATTTGTTTTGCATTGAAATCATCCATATGCTCAAAAATGCAGGAAACTAATTACAAAATTCTGACTAGGTGGTATCATACGCCACAGATGATCCATAAATTTTATCCAGAAGTAGCAGGCCGCTGCTTGCGGTGCCAGGGGGAGGGAGGTACGATGCTCCACATTTTTTGGTCATGCCCCAGGTTATTATCATACTGGAGAGAAGTCCGTAACAGTGTCCAAAAGTTTACTGATCGCGAGATCCCTGACAATCCCTTTTTCTTTGGGGGTCTATCCCCCCAAAAATCTATAAAATATCAATTATACGCCATTTATTAAATGCAGCTAAGTCTTGCATCCCTTTGCAATGGAAAAGTCTGATACCTCTGACTATCAGCGACTGGCTCCATAAATTTGAAGAGATAAACAAAATGGAGGATCTCATACTCTCAGCACAACAGAAACATGAAAAATATTCTGATATGTGGAGACTGTGGAACCTGTTCATCTTGTCAGATGAAGGGAGAGCCATGCTAAACCAAGGATACTGATAAGTAATGGGTGCAGCGGTAATTAAATTACAGTTCTGAGTTTAGGCAAAGTAACTCGCCCACAGCAATCTAGTAAACAAGAAGATACATTCGGTACGCAGTGGACTCACTTTTGACCACTTAGAGACCGAAAGCATAGCTCTCTGTTACCATCCCAGGAGAGGGGGGGGGGGGGGGGGGGGGGGGGGGGGGGGGGGGGGGG
>BLSH010046282.1:438002-467797 GCA_018402905.1 Glandirana rugosa | reverse complement strand
TCTTCCTCCACCTACCTCCCCCCGTCCATCCCCCCACTATACGTTCCCCCCCTAGAGGAAGTCTTGCATCCCTTTGCAATGGAAAAGTCTGATACCTCTGACTATCAGCGACTGGCTCCATAAATTTGAAGAGATAAACAAAATGGAGGATCTCATACTCTCAGCACAACAGAAACATGAAAAATATTCTGATATGTGGAGACTGTGGAACCTGTTCATCTTGTCAGATGAAGGGAGAGCCATGCTAAACCAAGGATACTGATAAGTAATGGGTGCAGCGGTAATTAAATTACAGTTCTGAGTTTAGGCAAAGTAACTCGCCCACAGCAATCTAGTAAACAAGAAGATACATTCGGTACGCAGTGGACTCACTTTTGACCACTTAGAGACCGAAAGCATAGCTCTCTGTTACCATCCCAGGAGATCCCCCCCTTGCATATCACCCCCCTACCTGCCCCCCTCCATCCACCTCCTTCTCCCCCCCCCCCATCTGTCTTCTCTCTTGTCCTTTTTCTTTTTTTCCTTTTTGTCTTTCTAGTTGTTTCTATGAAAACGGATAGTGGTAAGGGCAGATCCGGGTTCTGTCTTAGAGAATCGATATCTTGAGAAGTGAATTTGTTTGGATATACATCAGCTAAACTGTATTCTGATATTGGGTACTGTAACAGGCCTTTAAACACACGATTTGACATGTTTTATATGACCACACTGGTTGTCATGCTAGATGTACACTTTTGACGTTATGACCTGGATGTGCCTTTTAAGGTTTAAATAAAATATTTGAAAAAAAGAATGTGTACTGCTATTAAACTCCTATCTTACATATTTTTCCTTGCAGCATGCTATGTGCACTGCACCCCGGGGTTGTTTAGATTTGAATTTAAATAGTCAAAAAAGGATCCCTGTAAACATTGCTTGTTGTGAATACATGGACACAAGCACCACTGTCAGATTGCCCAACAACCACATTTTTCGACTAAGGCATTATGTAAATTGCACCACACCTGGCATAGTGTACCTACTCTCATGTGAGTGTGGATGCTACTATGTTGGAAAAACTATGAATGAATTTCGAAAACGCATATACCAATACCTCTCTATCACGCCTCCTGCAATGCGAGCTAAGATAGATTCACAACCTCCAGGCCTCCTCATATCCAGGCCTTAATGAGGCTTTCAATTTTAAGCCATACTTACCTGGTTTTGTATCGGGAGGCTGTGAATTACACCTCTAACTGGATAGGCATGACTTTTACACTTACAACTGAGTGCCCATTATTGTTGAAATTCATCAGGCAATGTCTGCACTGTAATCATGTGATGTCTCTATGCATTGTTATTTATTCATTTAGTTTCTGGTTATGTATTTTTATTGCATATTGCTGTGATTCAACTTCCGCATCATGTTATGCTTGTTAACATCACTTGTGCAATGTTGTGCCCTGCATCTAATTTATGTTTATTGTTAATCTCCCCCTTTTTTCTTTCTTATTTGCTGGTCTGCACCATTGTATTTATGTCTTCATGCCACATATGTACTAGTCCCTTCACGGTGGGTTGCGATGCGGCTCCGGTTGGCCTCTGTCCATGTCCTGCCGCCGAGGGCCACTCCTGCACAGTCGCTGGCTGCGCATGCACTCCACCCGGTGGGTAGGCTCCGCCATGTGGGTGGCCACGTGGCCGTTTCTGGCCCACGCCATGCCCACCTAGGCGGGGCTCCTCTTTGCATCACTGTCCCTCACCCAAGATAGCGGCGGTGGTGCTTTCGCTGGCGACGCATGATTTCATCTACGATGCACGCCGCCGCCTCTGAGAGATGTCCGGCGTCTGGTGGGATGTCCAGTGTACATCCTCTTCACCTGACAGTTGGCACCTCCCACCCATGGCTGATTGGCTCCTGCCTGGGTGTATGGTTCTATACCAGTTGGGGGCTGGCAGAGCATTGGCGGCTCCATCCGTGTGTGTTCCGAGTCGCCCGTGCTCTGCATGTCCCCAAGGGATCGTATATATTTTGCACTACAAGCAGCTATCATTTGATATATACTCTAGATGTGGTCCCACTATTGATATGGATATAATCCGTCTATGGGATCTTATGTATATACAGTGTATATATTTGTATACCAGTTTGCCATGTCTATACTCTTCTCCTTTTGACCCACTTATATACCCATGCTTATTGCAGATTGCCACCACCTTTGTACTACAATTCTCTGACATAGCCACCTGGCATCTCTTGTGGTAGTGCTAGCCTAGCCTTGGCTGTGCTTTCCCCGGGGAGGGGGTGTTCTCTGGTGTGCTCTGCACTGGTGGTGGTGTGGGGCCGGCACCTTCATCATCCATTTCTGGACCGGACTGGTACACATGTGCTGCATGAGATATATGTGAGTGTATATATTCCTATGACTTGTACTGATTCATTTGCCATATACCCTATTATGCATATTTTATGCCTACTATTATATCACATGACTCTCATAATACCTTTTTGATATTGTAGAGCTGAATATTTATTGACCCACAGTTTAACAATCCCCTGAAGAAGGATTATACCTTTACAGCATCCAAAACATGTTGGGATTTCCAGTTGCACATCCGGCACATACCACATCTATTTATGGTGGTGCAGGAGTGCATTAGGGTCTATGTAACAAATTCTCACAGCATACGCTCTTTTACAGCCACTATGTTTTATACTATATTGTTTTTATGATTGTATATTGCTCATTGTCTCAGGGATTTAATTCCCGCTATTTGTCATTTTTATATTTACATGTTAATAAAGACTACATTTTTTATATATTTTGGTTATTCAATATCTGCCTGTAAAATGCAGGGGGGGTCACTCTTGAGTCTGGCTATGTGCCCTTTCCCTTTCTAGTTCATATTCAGGATGATGACAGCCCTTTAGCCCCTTTTCCCCAACACCCAATCGGATTTTAAACAATGTAAGTGCATCAGATACGTTTTTATGGAATAAAAGGAGTTTAAAACGTTATTGCAGTACGGATATCGTTTCTCTTTTTCTGCATATACTGCATACACTGGAGTGAAGGGGCGGATCATTTTTACAGCAAGGATCCATGTTCTAATACAGCAAGGTCTTGCCAAGGTGGCTGTGAAGGCGCAACACCCCCTAGCGGGGATTACCTTTTGGTGAGTGTGTTACCATAGGGGAGCACGCATTGCAGCACTGGCACTTTTCTATGATACAACTGTGAGCATGGATATAAGGCACCAGTCACTTGAAAGGGAATGTTGTTTTATGAACTGAACATCATGATGAACTGATTAACACAATGTGAAGGTTTTTCACATACACCCAAGACAAGAGAGATAAGGGACTATTATTATGCCAATATGTTGATTTTAAAACTTTAAATTTTGTTGGATTTGCACAGGTTACTGTGCATGAATTTTATACAGGCGGTCCCCGGGTTACAAACAAGATAGGGACTGTAGGTTTGTTCATAAGTCGAATTTGTTTGTAAGTCGAAACAGGTACATTTTTTAAGTGTAGCTTCAGCCAAAACAAATATTTTTAAGCTTTTTGGATAGCATAGGGAAGGGGTAACACCCCTGCAATGTTTGTTTTGCTGTCTATGTTTCTGTTCAGAAGATTTCACCTCACTTCCTGTCCCAATGATGATTGGATTTTGAAAATTTTGGCTTGTTGTGGAAACAAACCTTGGTGATAAAGCTTCAGTGGAGACACCTTTTTCCCATAATAACTCTTACAGGAGTGAATTTCCCTTCCTAGGGGGAGATTTCCTCTCACTTCCTGTTGTCTCCCTCCGTTTGTAAGTAGGAGTCGTTCATAAGTCGGATGTTCATAACTAGGGGACTGCCTGTAATCATTTCTACTTACCACATGTTGATATGTTGCACTACCAACTTTATTTACTTTATTTTTATATAACTTTTATACAGGAGCTTTTTGCACATACACTTTTTAAAGGTTACTATATGACGTTTTTTGATGGTTCACTTTGCAAACACAGATGGTGAGAAAGATATTCGAAACTCATCTTGATAGCATATTAAGAGTAGCGCCACCCACGTCCACTATCCTTTACCTTTTTGTGTCTATGGGAAGGTCCATGAAGAAATGTATGAGTGAGTTTGGGGTGAAGGAACTTGACTGGCCTATACAGAGTCCTGTCCTTAACCTTATAGAACATCTTTGGGATGAATAAGAGCGCAGACTGAGAGCCAGGCCTTTCCAACATCAGTGCCTGACCTCACAAATGCGCTCCTGGAAGAAAGGTCAAACATTCCCATACACACTCCTGAACCTTGTGGACAGCCTTTCCAGAAGAGTTGAAGCTGTTATAGCTGCAAAGGGTGGGCCAACTCAATATTGAACCCTACAGACTAAGACCGGGATACTATTAAAGTTTGTGTGCATGTAAAGGCAGGTGCCCCAATACTTTTGGTAATATAGTGTACAAATATATGTACATATATATACCGTATCTCACAAAAGTGAGTACACCTCTCACATTTTTGTATATATTTTTTTATATCTTTTCATGTGACAACACTGAAGAATTTACCTTTTGCTACAATGTAGTGAGTGTACAGATTGTATAACAGTGTAAATTTGCTGTCCCCTCCAAATAACTCAACATACAGCCATTAATGTCTAAACCGCTGGCAACAAAAGTGAGTGCAAAATATATAGTTGCGCTACAAACCTGAGTGAAAGAAATATATAAATGCGAAAAATATATAAAATATTTTAACTATCATGCAACCATCATCCTAGTTACAAATAGTATTTTGGGATCTGTTCTACCAGAGAAAGCTCAGGTCATCTTCAAAAGAGCACCCACCCTCAGGGACACTCTGGCCCCTAGCGTTTGTAATCCCCCGCAGAAGAAACCGATGTTTTTTTAATGTATGACAGGTTTTCACAGATGTAGGAGATGTGCAGTATGTGAAATTAACAATATTAGAGATAGAAAGACCACCCACTATCAGTCTAATAGTACATCACAGGTATTTCCAATTAGGTCCTTCATATCCTGCAATACATCTAATGTGGTCTATGCTATCACCTGTCCATGTGGACTTCAATATATAGGGAGGACAGTGAGGCCTTTGCAGGTCAGGTTGAAGGAACTTATTGGAAATATTAAAAGGGGTTTTACTAAACATCCCCTGTCTAGACACTATCTTGAGACACACAATTGGGATATTAGAGGCACCTCATTCTTGGGTATTGATACACTTAAAATGCCCTGGAGAGGGGGCCCAAAAGAAGGGAGATCTCAAAACTCGAGATGAGTTGGATCTATAGGGCACGTACTTTGAGGCCTTGGATATAGAACTCAATGCCTTTATAGACAACTCATGAGTTAAGGGTTTGGTTTAATTATTTTTACTCTTTATATATTTTTTATATCTTTTCACATTTTACTTAGTTGTGGACAAACCCTAGATCATTAATTATTGGGTAGGACCCATACTGTACATGATTGGTATTCAAGTGGGGTGAATATATACCTACCCTTTGGGCTAAGTGGTTTATGTAGGGGTTCCATTTGAAGTAATTTTTCATATATGGTCAGTGAGGTTATTGCAATTTTAATAATCGCTTTTTATTATTATTATTATTTTTATTTTTACCTCATTATTTGTATATAAACTTTTTTATGCATTCATCTGTTAAATGTAATATTGAGTTATAGATTGGTAACTTTTATGAGGACTTTATAAATTGATTACCTTCATGAGTTTATGTTACAGCTTTCAGATTATAGTATTATCTTAGGCTAAATGTCTATAGATTGTCACAAGTAGAAGTCCTATATATATGGTCTAATTAGGAATATTTATTGTTTGCAGCCAGGATTTTAGCTGTATCACTGGTAAAAGAAGGTACAGCTGCTAGACATATAGGCTTCTAGAAAATGGCGGCCGTTTTGGATTACGAGTCGCAGTTAGCCTGGGAATATTAAGATCACTCTGATCAGGAATTTTATATATACTTTGGTGTATTAACATTTACTATTTGTAACTAGGATGATGGTTGTATGATAGTTAAAATAGGGCATTGTAGTTGTATACAGAGGCTTTAAGAAAATGGTGACCGCTCTCGAAGTCGAGGCTTGGTCAGCCTGAGGACATATAAGGTGGCGCGTCAGTGCGTCGCCCGTGCCCCTTTGAAGACGTTATCTTTAAAGAAACATGTAGGGCGGAGCCACGCGCTGACGTCACCACGCCTCTACACATGGGAAGTGCGGGCGATGTGCATGATTTGTAACTGAAAGGCCGGCTTTATCTATCACGCTGATTTTAACTGTAATTTTGTGAGTATATTTTACTTTTTAAATAAACGTTCCCCCAACGGTATCACACTATTGGTCCCTTTCTTTTCTACTCCGGGGGATACCGAGACCACGTTTGGTCATTTCCATTCAAGTGGAAGGTACCATCTGTGAGCTGCTGGAAACAAGGGGTGTAGAGAAGGGGAGCTGTACCAGCAGAAGGTTATTTCTGCCTGCTTATTTGACCCGCTAGGAATAGTGAGTCCCCGACTCTTGGTAAGAGTACCCATTTATTTTCATCACACCGGGTGTGCATGCCTTCGGTGGCGGAGCTTTCTCTGAGTGTACCCTTGAATGAACTTTGAAGATTCTGTTCTCTCTATCACAAGTGATTTGTGGGAACATTTGGGACTGTGCTGTTTCAGAGGACACCTTTCTCATTATATATATATATTTGTCACATGGCTTATCTGATTATGAGATGAAGTTTTACTATCTATCACAGTTTGTTTTGTATTGTATATATTTTTCTGGAGCTCTATGTCCAATTGAAGCTCCAGGAATTTGAGACTTCACGTCACATTTGAGTTTAATGATTTAGAGATTAATTATCTTTATATATATATTTTATATATTTTTCGCATTTATATATTTCTTTCACTCAGGTTTGAAGCGCAACTATATATTTTGCACATTGGGTTACTTGGTTTATTATCACATGGTTAGTTGCTGCTTTTGTGTTGCTTTAGCGCAAATATTTACACAGTGTTTTAACAAAAGTGAGTACACCCCTAAGTGATAATGTCCAAATTGGGCTCAAAGTGTCAATATTTGTGTGGCCACCATTATTTTCCAATACTTAACCCTCTTAGGCATGGAGTTCACCAGAGCTAGACAGGTTGCCACTGCCTCTTCCACTCCTCCATGACAACATCAGAGAGCTGGTAGATGTTAGAGACCTTGCGCTGCTCCACCTTTCATTTGAGGATGCCCCACAGATGCTTAATAGGGTTTAGGTCTGGAGAGATGCTTGGCCATTCCATCGCTTTTACCCTCACCTTCTTTAGCAAGTAGTGTTGAGTGAACCCGGACTGTAACGCTCGGGTCCGTACCGAACTTTGGGGTGTCCGGGACCCGGACCCGAACACGGACGTTTCAAAAAACGTTTGGGTTCGGGTTCTGGCAGTTGATCACGCATGTTGAATAGCTGCAGGGCAGCCAATCAACAAGTGTTTCACTGGTTTGCCCTTAGAAGCCATCACAGCCATGCCTACTAATGGCATGGCTGTGATTGGCCAGTGCATCATGTGACCCAGCCTCTATATGAGGCTGGAGTCACAGTGCTGCATGTCATATGCTCTTGGGTTAGTGTAGGGAGAGAATGTTGCTGGCGTTTTTGTGAGGGACAGATTGCAGACATTTTAACATCTGATCCTGCATCCTGAAATTACTACTACTGTTTCTCTGAGGGACAGATTGCAGAAATTTGAGATTTCACATACTGCTGCTTTGAGTGACAGATTGCAGATCAAACTCTGCATAACACAACGATCGCTACGATCGTACACAACGATCAGATTGTGGGATCGTACACAATGATCAGATTGTGGGAGTAATTTGAGATTTCACATACTGCTGCTTTGAGCGATCTGACTGCACTAGGTAGAGGCTTCTGCTTAGAGGGACAGATTATTGTTCAAAAATCATCTCCTAGTTCTAAAGGGAGAGGTTCTAGCTGCAGCTGTAAGTGACACATTATTGTTCAAAAATCATCTCCTAGTTTATTTGATTTTAATTTATTTTCCCTATCCCCATTTTTTTGTAGGGCACTTGCCCCACTCTTACCCCCATTTTACTTCCTTTTGCAGCCCTCTAGCACTTGCCAGGACTTTGTTACAGCCATTTTTGTGCCTAAAAGTTCAGGTCCCCATTGACTTCAATGGGGTTCGGGGTCCCGGATAACGTTCGGGCAATGTTCGGTGCCGAACCCGGACTTTTTCCCAAAGTTCGTTCGGACCCGCAGAACCCGAACCTCCAGGTGTTCGCTCAACTCTATTAGCAAGGCAGTGGTCATCTTGGAGGTGTGTTTGGGGTTATCTTGTTGGAATACTGCCCTGTGGCCCAGTCTCTGAAGGGAGGGGATCATGCTCTGCTTCAGTATGTCACAGTACATGTTGGCATTCATGGTTCCCTCAATGTACTATAGCTTCCCAGTGCCGGCAGCACTCATGCAGCCCCAGACCATGACACTCCCACCACCATGCTTGACTGTAGGCAAAACACACTTGTCTTTGTACTCCTCACCTTGTTGCCACCACACACGCTTGACACATCTGAACCAAATACGTTTATCTTGGTCTCATCAGACCACAGGACATGGTTCCAGTAATCAATGTCCTTAGTCTGCTTGTCTTCAGCAAACTGTTTGCGGGCTTTCTTGTGCATAATCTTTAGAAGAGGCTTCTGTCTGGGACAAGAGCCATGCAGACCAATTTGATGCAGAGTGCAGCGTATGGTCTGAGCACTGACAGGCTGACCCCCTACCCCTTCAACTTCTGCAGCAATGCTGGCAGCACTCATACATCTATTTCCCAAAGACATCCTCTGGATATGATGCTGAGCATGTGCATTCAACTTCTTTGGCCGACCATGGTGAGGCCTGTTCTGAATGTAACCTGTCCTGTTAAACTGCTGTATGGTCTTGGCCACCGTGCTGAAGCTCAGTTTCAGAGGCTTGGCAATCTTCTTATAGCCTAGGCCATCTTTATGTAGAGCAAAAATTCTTTTTTTTAGATCCTCAGAGAGTTCTTTGCCATGAGGTGCCATGTTTAACTTCCAGTGACCAGTATGAGAGAGTGAGAGCGATAACACCAAATTTAACACACCTGCTCCCAATTCACACCTGAGACCATGTAACACTAACGAGTCACATAACACCAGGGAGGGAAAATGGCTAATTGGGCCCGATTTGGACATTTTCATTTAGGGGTGTACTCACTTTTGTTGCCAGTGGTTTAGACATCAATGGCTGTGTGTTGACTTATTTTGAAGGGACAGCAAATTTACACTGTTATGCAAGTTGTACACTCACTACTTTACATTGTAGCAAAGTGTCATTTCTTTAGTGTTGTCACATGAAAAGTTATAATAAAATATATACAAAAATGTGAGGAGTGTACTCACTTTTGTGAGATACTGTATATATTGTAACGTTATACGAGGCGAGGTAATTGATGGACAGTATGTGTCGCCTCACATGCATTCACTTGCAGTGTACTAAGATGGAATCCGGTCCGGGTTTTACCAGCTACCTTGACAGGGTTCGTTCCAGACCAGATTTTGTGGCCCACTGGAGTCCACCATCAGGTGGTTTAAATAATCAGGAGGAGAGCAGAGTTTTGCTCTGGCCTGGGACTCAGGAGCCATCAGCCTGAGAGAGCTGACATATGTAAGTTTGCTTATGGACTGGGACAAAAAGGTTTGCACTGTCTATGTTTTGTGAATGTCTGGGAGAAGCCCTGCACCGCTCAGTTAGGAAAACCTGAAATGTTTAGTTAGTGCCTGGATGGCGAGGATTTATTTTCTGTTTTGTTTATTTGATTTCTACATGCAACCTTTTTAATAAACCTGGCTACAAGCCAGATTTTAAGCAAACCTGCCGTTTGGACTGCCTTTTTCCCAGGGAAGGTGATCCCCATTGAGCTAACCCCCAACAATATATATATATAGTATAAATTACCATCAGTCATTTACCATTGTGCTTTTGTAGGAAGCCAATAACTCTTTCCAGCACGGTGGTTTTGTCCATCTTGCGGGTGTTTCCAGGCAGCATGGTGCTAAGTTCTCTGATAAGAACATTGAACTGGTCCCGTCTCTTTTTCTCTGATCTGTTACGTGAAGCCCTAAAGTTTGTAAAAAGATAAGGTAATCAAAATTTAACATAACTGGCCTAATTTGAGAAATGAACTATCTGTGTTGGCAACTGTAATAAATTAATATGAACATTCTTAGTTATATTTTCAAAAGTGCAGTAGACAAATAAAACCAGATTGTAGCACTTCTTTCAAATCCCTTTTAATAAGTACTCAGAGAGATAATGACCATAAATGATCACATATAACAGAAAGTTAGATCATAAAAAGCCCCCCATCCAACAATACAAAGACTGGTCCATATAATAGATAACTGAAGAATCAACACTGCATTATGGGTCGGAAGTATGTGCCTATGTTCTGACTTTTAGTAAATTGGTTCCTTGGGAGCTCTGCATGGTTAGAGTGAAATATATAAACTGTACTGACACTTTAACAAAGCCTTTGCACAAATGCCCATTTAGTCTTACGCTTGCTAACAACAGGTTTTCTTTGACACTATAAATATGTCTGCCTTACCTCTTTGCCCTATCCTTCTCATCTTCATCCATTAGCTTTTCTATGCAGCTATTCCTGTGAAGAGAGAAAAATGTTGAAGCTAACATGAAAAACACACTCAGACTTTGCTTTTCATGTGTGATTTAAAATGAGTCATTGCTATTTTGCTGGGACTAAATTCCCTGGCAAACCATCAAATGTTTCATATTAAACCTTGGGCGCTCATTTTAATAGGAAAGCAGCTATGGAAATGACTACTGAAATCAACAATGAAGGCTGTTCCTATTTTCTCCCTATTTTATCTTTCAACAAAAAAGAACGTATATTGAAAATTTGTAAAGACAATTTTCCAAAAAATAAAAGGAATTTTATTATGTTATGTATTTTTTTACTTCTGTCAATAATTCATGATCTTGGGTACCGATCCTTTAATGAGCAAAGTGGCGTGTTTGATCAGCTTTTCTTACAACGTATCATTTACAAGGATAACAGATAAATGACCAACCTAACTCCTACCTCACCTTGGTTTCATGCTTTACCAAGGCTGATTCTCAACCATAATTAGAAACAAGGTGCAGGTACTTATGCGAAATGGCCTTTGAATGAATTGCTTGTATTTTATATTGATTGAACATTGATAAAACATTGATGAAAAAAGTGCAAAAACAAAAAACAAAAACAAAGCTAACAGTGCCCCCTTTCTCTACATGATTTGGACTATGTTTAACAGAAAGTGAGCCACAGAGGTGGAAATGTGGTACAGCTGTCATGGAGCCAGTTCCTTATAACTTAATGGACACACTCCAGGGCATTTTTAAATCATATTACAGTGACTTTGATTTATTAGGATTAATGATTATTTTGATGTCATATGCAATATATTACAAAATTAGACTTACAAAACTGGCTGCTGTGGGCATCATTTCTCTAAAATACAATACCATTTTGTTAGATACCTAAATCCACATACTTTTGCTGAATGTAGCTACAATGTGCAATGTTGTGCTGCTCTTACCTTACCTTATCAGTTGTCAAAAAGTTACAATGTTACAACAAGCCTAGTGCGTAATGATAGGTTCAGGCAAGGCTATGCACAGTCACTAAAGCTCTAGGGCTGCCTGCAAAAAACAGTAGTACAACTAAACGCTCCTGTATGACAGTTTAAACAAGTACCAAAACAAATTACTATGTGATTTACAAGCCTCAAAACATAAAACTTTTTTTTATCTTTCCTGACTGAGCCAAATCCTCCTTAAGGCTGGGTTCACACCTATGCGAATTGGATGCGGCTTAAACCGCATCCAATTCGCAGGACACTTGAAAACACATTGTTTTCAATGTGTCCAGTTCACATCTGTGCGGTGCATTCGCACTCCGCATTGCACAAAAACCGCACACGTTTTTTGTGCAATGCGGTGCGAATTCCCAGCCCGTTGAGTCCAGTGGGAGCGCATCTAACACGGAGATGCACTCCGCACTGAACGGGGATATTTTCCCTGCTCGCGGCTCCTCCCCCATCTCTCCCCCCGCAGCTGCTGCGCTGTGGGAATGGACAGGAGCCGCCGAACGGCGGCTCCGTCCCTTCCCGGCAGCAGAGAGGCTGGAATTCGCACCGCAATGGTGTGAATCCAGCCTTACTTGTTTCTCACATACTACTAGAGTTCCCACCTCATCCCTTTAAACCTGAACACATAATAATTACACAGATTCTGTGGCTGATTAAGGAGGTAATTAAACTCACTTGGTGCCTTATCTGCATTAAATTAGCCTCAGAATCTGTGTAATTCAAAAGTGTTCGGGTTTAAAGGGATGAGGTGGCAACCCTACATACTACCCCTCCCAAGCACTGCAAGACACAGAGAGAGGAATGGTTTCAGCAACAGAGGAAGCGCTGTCAATCTTCAAAGCACTGGGCAGCATTAGGTACAGCTAGGTGCTGCCTGATAAGCTATAGCCTTGTGAATCAGCAATGACAATGCTAAAAGCCACAGCCCTTTTTGATCCCATGGTAGTACAAACAAGCACAGTCTATATGAGAGTGGCAACTCTGCTCCAAATTTAGGAACAGTGTAGCATTGTTGCCATCCTATCACAAGAAGCTGCAATGGGTGGACTTTACTGACAAGCATAACAGGTATTTATTGGACTTTTGCAGGGTGGCCATGAGACAACTGTAAGTCAGATGCACCTATAATTAAGAACATATTTGTTTTAATGGGAGGCAATAACTAATAGTTGATTGCTTGCCATGCTTATTGTGCCCTTCTGAGACCCATAATCTCAAACAGTGAGCTAAAGTCTGCCAATGACACAGAGCCCATCCAGGCCATGGAAGGATCCTTGCAGTTGCTCTGGCCACCTCCACATCCCCCTGCTGGAAGAGCAGAGCAGACCAAATCTAAGCGATCAGCGGTCATGTGATTGCTCAGTTCCTGAGCTTAGAGCCGGTGGGGGGACAGATGATACATCATGCTGATGCTGCAGCATGCAGGTGAGTGGGTATGTTTGTTTTTTTCCTATTCCCACACTTCTCCTTTAATTTCTTTAGCACTTTCTAAGTTTGGACTTTTCTCTTACTTCACTTGCTACATGCTTATTCCAGATGAAAGGTTAAAGTATTGAAGGCAGTCAATCAGTATGACAGACAACTAGCATTTAACAGGGGTATCAGCCATGGGCGTCCGCAGAAATTTTTTTAGGGGGGGGCATCATTTTAAGGTCACCCATGCTATGCCGCTTTTTGACATTATCACATTATCACGTACAGGAGATGGTCAGAGACTGCAGACATTGTACAGGAGACGGTCAGACACTGCGGACATAGTACAAGAGACAGTCAGAGACTGCGGACATAGAACAGGAGATGATCAGACACTGCAGACATACTACAGGAGATGGTCAGAGACTGCAGACATACTACAGGAGATGGTCAGAGACTGCAGACATACTACAGGAGATGGTCAGAGACTGCAGATATACTACAGAAGATGGTCAGAGACTGCAGACATAGTACAGTAGATGGTCAGAGACTGCAGACATAGTACAGGAGATGGTCAGAGACTGCAGACATAGTACAGGAGATGGTCAGAGACTGCAGACATAGTACAGGAGATGGTCTGAGACTGTGGACATGGCACACGAGAGGATCAGAGACTTCATACATAGCCCAAGAGGATAAGGACCTAGTGGGCAACCCCCGATCCGACCCCTGATTCCAGGGGGGGGGGCAATTGCCCCCCCTTGCCCCTATCTGCGGACGCCCATGGTATCAGCACTGACAGCCTGCACACATCTCAGCACAAGTTACTTTAAAGCCCAATTGGACTTTCCGTTTAGATCAGCTAAATACATTCAAGCTGGCATAAAAAAGGTGTTCATATCCTTTAGAATGCAGCCACAGTCTGAGCAGAAGTGCCTGTCTACTGCCAGCATGCTGCAGAGTGGTAGTAAAACTTCCAACAGCAGCTGCTGGTTCACTCCCTTAGGGGCGCTTGGATGATAAACAAGGTAAACTGTGAGCTGTTATCTTTATATCTCCCAGAGGGAGCGCACTCACTAGACTGATGTAACAAACTGTAAAGTGAGTTATGAAGAGATTTTGCCACCAGCAACATTCACTCAACATATTTCATCAAATAGACTTCATCAGAGGTGTCATGCTGGTGTTCCCAAAGATTCTTTAAGTATATAATAATTGAATCAACCCTTAATGATTTAAAAGTGTAGCATGTTTAGAAATACAACTATGTACCTGTAGAAACACTTAGAAAATATATATATATTCAGGGCATTCATGTGTACACTGTTACATTCACTGTTACATTCACTGTCATCAACAAAACAGTCAATACCAGTATTTGACTCTTTGGGTTTTAGCCTGCCTATTCAATGTATTCATAATTTATTTCCTTTCTAGAAACCTCACAACTGCATTAACAGCTGGATTGGAGCTTCCCCGGTGCGATTGGACGTACCTCCCACTTGCATGCCTTGTGTTCACACTCTAGGGTGTGCAGCGGTGCACTTTGTGATCAGTGTGTTCCTTTGGACACAGCTGATCAAAGATCATGGTACAGTCAAGAACAAATAAAATTTGCCCTGTACCACGTGATCGCTGTGACCAATCACAGCGATCACACTTGTAAACAAAGGCTGTAAACATCTGGACCATAGTAAGCAGTCAAACTGTAAAACATGGCCACCCTTTTCTGAGCAGTACAGTGTAACTATAATGACACTGTACTGCTCTCTCTATTGATGAAAGACATTGGCTGGCTGCTCAGGTGACACCATGGGGTTGATTTACTAAAGCTGGAGAGTGCAAAAAACGGTGCAGCTCTGCATGCTAGCCAATCAGCTTCTAACGTCAGCTTGTTCAATAAAGCTTTGACAATAAAACCTTAAACCCCTATATGTCATTAAAGCCATCCCATGTCTCTGATCACTGACTTAGCAGTACAAAGCCATTGACAATGCATTTGCTCTAGTGACCGTATGTTAAAAGAGTGACCGAATGTTGTGTATTTTTTTCTTTTTATATGCTCTCACCAAAGCAAGTGCAGTGTCACCATGGTGACATGGTAGTACTGCTATGATGGTGTTTAGAGATAATGGCTGGCTGCACTGACATACAGTGTAAACAGAACAATGTCACCAGTCAGTAACAGTGTCCTCAATCATCACCACACCAGTCCCCTGAAGAGTGATCGCTCTTTAGAGAGCATTTAATAGGCAATGAGGAGGCGTTGTGTCACCTTTTCACTGAACAAGCACCCCCATACACTTAAATGAGTCATGATCGGCAGGTGCTATGTCTGCTATTTCAGTGTGGTGTGGTGGTGATTGGGGATACTTTAACTGGCTGCACCATTAGGGTTCACTTCTCTTTTACTGCAGCAGCCAGAGCTGTACACATACTGTGGCTGCAATGCTTTTCTTCACAGACATGGCAGGAATTTATATGATCTAAGGCAACACCTAGCAGAATATATAACAATGGATACATTATTAGGGATACATTTACTTTGTATTAGGGCTCTTTCACACGAGCGGAGCCCGTTTTGCTCAGCGGGGATCCATCCGTTTATCCCCACTGAGCCGGCGGATGACAGGACAGACTCTGCACTCTGTGCAGAGACTGACCTGTCAGGGCTACATTGTCCTCTATGGAGAATCGGATGAACACGGACCGTCTGTTCGTGTTCATCCGATCAGCCAGACGGATGGAAAATAGGGTTTCCATCCGTCTGTTTTTGGCGGATCGGACATTTCACCGCTGACATCCGTCGCTCCATAGGATGTCAGCGTAGGATGAAAAACTAATGATCAGCATAGGATGAAAAACTGACAGGCGGACCTGAACGATCCGCCCGTGTAAAAGGGGCCTTAAACCCCTTTCACACTGAGGCGCTTTTCAGTAATTTTTGCACTAAAAATAGTGCCTGAATGGCTCCTGAAAACTGCTTCCCATTCATTTCAATGGATGCTTACACACTGGGGTGGTGCACTGGCAGGACGGTGAAAAAAGTCCTGCAAGCAGCATCTTTGCAGCATGTTTGGAACGCTTACAAAAGCACCTCAAGAATGCCCCTCTCCATTGAATGAATGGGAAGCGCTTCAAGAGCCCCTAAAAAAAGCGTGTCAAAAGCGCCGCAAAACGGTTCTTTTTTTTAAGGTCAAGTTGTGACGTGACCTTAAAAAGAGCGCACCAATAGCACCTCAAAAGCGTCCGACCTTTTAAGGGCAGTTTTTTAAGTGGCTCAGTCTGAAAGGGGTCTTAAGTGTTACCATCATTGTGGATATAGAGAAACTTTCTCTGCAAAGAAATTCTAAATGAGAGATAAGTACTGTGGAAGGCTTATTTATGTCAGCTGTCAGTGGGCCTAGGACATTCATAGTGATATATAGACAGCTGTTACAGAAGGAATTTGACTAGAGATAGAGGTGAGAGTGGGGACACTCCAAATTTGTGTGCTGTAAGACAACTGTCATTTTAGTATATAATACAAAGGTATGGTATACTGTATTTGTTCTATTTTTCAATTTTTTTTTCTTTAATAATGTGTTTTTTTAGATATTTTCAATGGTGCATCTTTCTATATAATTTCAGTCTTGAGGTTCTTGGATCATTATTCATTGAGGAATGCATTGCACCATTATAGTACAGAACACAATGTAACAGTTACAGGTGTGGCGGCAATCATTTTTTATTTATTTATTTTTTTCTAAAATAGAAGGTGAGTCAAATACAAAAATATTCTTAATAAACATTGGAATATTATGAAAGAAATCGATCTTGAATAATCATTTGGATTAGCAATAAAAGAGGAGGATGCAGATTCGGCCAGAGCCAGGACGGGTGAGATACAGGAGATATCTCCACCGAGGGTCCCGAGCTGCATTCTTAATTTGAGAAAGGCGTTTGTACATTTTACTTAATGTGAGCATAATTATTGTCGGGTTTCATAGGGATATTTTATCCTCATTAAAACGATTTTACACTATTATGGCTTTATTTGGTTTCATGGCTGGAGTTAACCTAGAGGAAGATGCCCAATAGGGTGTGTGGATCAGAGGAATTACACCTAAAGAATTTAGGACCTCATTGTACATTGAATTTATTGGAGTACAGAGAGATTTCTTTTTTGCTGTGTGGTCCCATGGGGGCTAGATATTTCTGGTGAGCATATTGAGTGGCTGTATGTCGGTGGTTCACTGTGCGGGTGGAATAGTCTGTGGACATTAATCCCTCAAGCATTGGTGGTGGAATCTACACTTGTTAATTTGGGATTTTGGACTTTATATATATAAAAAAAAATTCACATTGTTGAAACACATTTCAAGGAAATGGACTTTATGCCTTTATTCTGATAAATATAAATTTATCATTAATTGTGTATAATTCACATATTGGTTTAGTATTATTTCACTTTTATTATTTTTTATTTTTTCATTTTTTATTCTTGTTAATCATTTTTATGGCACATTTTTTGGTATTTAATCACCTTCTCACACATGGTATATGTCATCCATTTATGACTTATTGTTTCTATTCTAATTTTTATTGATTTTTTTATGTTATGATTTTGATCAAGTAGAAATTGCGCGGATACAAAACATTATCTCTGAATAGGTGAGTGCCCTAAATATTTTCTAAATAACCATTTTTGAAAAATCATTTGCCTGAAAAACCAAAAGTCATTTTAGGAGGGCTCCTTGCCTTAGAGAATATATAGCGCTGTTGAACATCCAAAAAGTACATTGATTGCAGTAGGTAAACTTAAAGTCTTCAAAAGGTGTGAACATTTTATGGGTTGTAAAACAACTTGAGGACAATGTCAGGGCACCAGTCAAAAATAACATGAGCATGTTCTGAGAAGAGGACAGAGGTATAAAAATGTGCTGAGGAAAAGACCTGGCATAGTTGCCAATACTAAACATGGCCATGCTCGTTTGCCCAGAAATGCACACAAATTTGCGCATCAGTGCAGGTGTGAGCACGTTCACGCACAACTGCTGCTAGGACTGGCGCCAAACGCCCTATATAAGTGCAGCAGCTGCACTTAAGAGTTTGCTGGATGGAATTTAGCTACCAGTACTCCTTTCTACTGTGTATCCTGTTTACCTCTGACCCCCTGTTACTGACCCAGCTTGTCTCTGGACCCTCCTGCTGCTTGATTCCTGGTTTAACCCTTGCTTGCTATAAGCACTCTGCCTCTTCTGCCTAAACGTGCATGACCTTGGACTCTTCTGGTTGCTCCCTTGGATTCCGGTGAATGACTTTGGATATTGTTCCTGACCACGCTCCTGCCCACACTCTGGCTTGCCTTTATGTGTATGACCTTGGCTTCCATCCTGACTACGCTTCCTGCATCTGGTCCTGCTAATCTCACTACGCCACCACCTCGGGTTCCATCTTGCTTGAGGCCACTGCCTTGGTCCCACTGCAACTCCAAGAGCAACAGAGGTCCTGAAATTGGTCCTGACAGACCAGCTGACAACTATCTAGTGAACTCCACTACCAGTAGAGCTACCTAAAAGGCACCCATGCTTCTTTGGGCCTTGCACTCCCTGTTCTCACTTTCAGGGGTGCTTGGCACTCAGCTGCAAGGAAAGGCCTCTCATCAAGTTGGCCTCCAACCAGGTACATGGCAGAAAATAAAGAGGGGTTAACTTAAAAGTTAAACCTCAAAAGTTAAATAGGGATATTGACTTGAATTGTTTTGTAGATAATAGTTAATATATTGGTGTACGTACCATTTCTTGTAGTATTTTGATTTTTTGTAAGCGATTTATATGGTTGTCTTTATAAATGTGCTATACCTTTAAATAATTAAATGTTAATTGAATTAGTATGTACTGTGGGGGATTAGCTCAATGGGGATCACCTTGGGAAAAAGGTAGTCCAAACAGCAGATTTTCTTAAAAGCTGAATTGTAGCCAGTTTTATTTTAAAAGGTTGCATTTAAAATCAAATAAACAAAACAGAAAATAAATCCTTGCAATTCAGGCTCTTACTAAACATTTCCAGTTTTCCTAACTGAGTTGTAAAGGGCTTCTCCCAGTCACCCACAAAACAAAGACAATGCAAACCTCTTGTTTCAGTCAAAAAGAAAACTTCAGTTAATTCGCTCTCTCAGGCTTGATGGCTACTGAGTCCCAGGCCAGTGCAAATCTTTGCTCTACTCCTACTTATTTATACCACCTGTTGGTGGACACAAGTGTACCACAAAATCTGGTCCGGAACCAACCCTGCTAAGGTGGCTGGTAACACCTGGACCAGATTTTTCCTTAGTTCCTTAGTGAAACATTACGTCCATCGATCACCTCACCTTTCATAATGTCACATTACTTAAAGTCAAACTTCACCCAAAAGGCGTTTGACATGTATCTGCTCTCCACTTCTGCTCAGACTGCCTAGGTGATCAGAGTACAAATTTTCCCCTCCCTGCTGCAACCACTTGGGATATGTCACAGGTCCCAGGAGGCTGTGAGACCATTCAGACGCGGCTCGCACATGTGCAGTGGGGAGCTGGCTGTGAAGCTGCAAGAAATCATAGCCGGCTTCCCACAGTAAACATGCCAGCACTGGGGACCTGAAGACCCACAAAGACCCGGTCCGGGTGAGGACAACGTTGGACCACTGGACAAATAAGTGTCCTTTTATTTAAAGTCAGTAACTACAGTATTTGTAGCTGTTGACTATTAATTGTTTACAAACTGACTGAACCTCCTCTTTAAGAAATCTATAAAACATCAGCATGACCCCTCTGATGATGACCCTCTGTTGAAATGCATTAGGCGTATATAGTACGGGGGGTTTATTGTGATTTTAATGGTGTCTGATACTTGTTTTTATTGTGTATTTTAATAATATTGCTACACAATGATCTTTCTTTGTATTCTTTATATCTTCTGATTAGTGGAGTGCTCCGTAATGCTGGGAGTAAATACTTTTCATTGATGAGGCATCTTCTGAACATTGCATTGTTGCTGAAATCGAGGTTTGCTGACCAGCAGTGAGAGGTTGACTGATTTGCCATACTTTCTGGGTGTTGAAGGATAACTCTGCAAAGTGCATACTATGACAGTTTAGTCACATTATTTTGATCAATGTGGTCCCTCTGGGTGGTAAAAAGGAGGATTGTGTTGTACTGTTTAAAGATGACATTGTTTAAGCTACAGTCTTGGACCCTTGGTTTCTGTGTAAAAGCAGTGATCTCTCTGAAGAGGTCTGACACACTCCCTGCTGTGTCAAACATATAGCTCTGGAACAATCAAAGCTCAAGCTCCCTGCTGATTGTATAGCTGCAGAAATGACTTAGCAGTGGCTGTGTCAGATCTCTGCAGAGACAGCACTGCTTCTGCAAAGAGGTCCCAATTTGTATACAGCATGCTGGAAAGGCTTTTCGAATCAGGCTGCGGCTGTTTTCTAAAGAAAAGAAACTGCAAGATTTTGAGCACCTTTGATTTTGATATGCCTGGAATTTATTTAGCTCACTTAAACTGAAAATTCAAATGGGCTTAAAGGAACCCATGCTGATAGAAGAATGTAGGCTGCCTATCCCTATAAATGGCAGTTGTCTATCTTTTATCAAATCTTTTAAGATTGTCTACCTTCTTTCAAATCAGGTTTTATTTAAAAAGATGGCAATTGTACAAGCATTACAATGCCACAATACATTGAATGTGAGACAATTCCTTAAAGTCTGTTCAGACAATTGTTCAAAGATATAAATTCTGATATATGGTAGACATGGAGAGAATAACCATACCACAAATGACTAAATAAGGTGTGTCCCATGTGTTATTCTGCCATTCTTCCAAAAAAGAGGAAAAAGTGAAGAAGGAAGAAGAGAAAAAGCTGTTTAAAGTAAAATAGAAAAATAGGAGGGGAGGGAGCAAAATTAAAAAAAAAAGGGGGGGTGTTGAAAAAGGAAAGTCACTTTTAGGAGTGGACTCGAAATTTGGAAGAATCTCTATCTATAATTCAAGTTGCCCATGTGGATTGTAAGTTCTCTATTCTTATCATGTGCCACAAATCGTGTTACTGGCAAAATTGAATTAAGGGCTTCAACCCATTCCATTAAGATGGGGACTGCTTGAGATTTCTAATGCTTTGAAATTGCCTGATTAGCTGGTATGAAAGAAACCTCAGGGCTGATTTTTTTGCAGACTTTAGAAGGCATAGAAAGTAAATCTAGCTGTGGAGTATTAAGACTTGGTTAAGACACAGGGGCGATCCGCCTTCATAGGCGATTTCAGCGATTACAGCGTGACCTGAAGTGACCTCCATGCCAGGTGACTTTGTCTGAGCCAATCAGCCAATTCTTCCTGTAAAGATGCTTCAATATAGATGGGGATCCGACTTTGGAGGCAACTTCCATTGAATTCTATGGGCACAAGTAGGGTAGAAGTCGCCTTGAAGTAGTGCAGGAACCTTTTTTGAAGTCAAAGCGACTTCAGTAGTGTACATTAAGACTGCTCCCATTCACTTCAGTTCAATGGGATTTTTTCTGTCAAGCAACTTGGGGCGACTCATGTCGCTGTAGTGTGAACCCTCTCTAAGAGTATTGGTGAGGTGGCATTAAGCAAAGTCAACAGGTAACTGCAGTGAAAGAAAAATATAATGGAGCTTTGGAGAGTAATAAAACCACCTGGTGAGTATTTTATTATTGCAGTTTTATGCTTCACAGGGTGCGGATAAGTGTGAATGCCTTTTTGCTTTTTGCTAGTGTGAGGTATTCCTTTTCCCATTAGAGTTGGAATGAAGTCAAAGTGTGTTCCTTGTAAATCAGGAGTAATTGATATAATAAGGATATTGTATATTATGGGGGTTGTGACTCCCCCATTTAGTGAAGAGGCTGTCTATGTAAGAACCTGACACTGTCTGGGAGCACGAAGGTCATAAGACAGGGCTTGACAAATTTCTTTGAATCTAGGAGCCAGCTAAAAAAGTTAGGGGCCAGTTTTTTTTACCGTAGTGTGGGATGTCAGCGCCCGGGCTAAGGGAAGTAATTTGCGCCCCTAACCCTAACTTACTCACAGCAGAGCAGCCAGTCAGTAACTCCAATGTAACACATCAGGGTTATAGGGTGGCCAGGAAGAGTAACACCTAAAACTTGTTTAGGGAAAAACTCCTTATTATGCCTAATGCATCGTGACTGTAAAACGCCCTCATCCGCTGCTTAATGCAGCGTAAAGCCGAGTTCCACACGTTTTTTTCGTTTATTAAAAGTCAGCAGCTACAAAAAGTGTAGCTGCTGACTTTTAATAAACAGAAACTCACCTGTCTTGCGGTCCAGCGATGGCTGCGCCCGAAACCTCGCTAGTCTCCCCCCTCCTTCCGGCGGCCCCACCATTCCTCATGTGGGCACCCGGCCCAGCCACGCACTGTGCATGCACGAGTCGTGCTGCACATTCCTAGTGGCCAGGCAATCTTCTGGGACCTGTGACGTGTCCCAGAAGATTGCCAGGAGGGAGGGGCCGCCTAGGAGGAGAGGAGGAGTCGCCTAGGCGGCCAGACGACGGAAGGAGGAAGTGTGAGAGGTAGTACCTGCCAAAACAAGGTACACCCCCCCCCCCCCAAAAAAATGACAAATGGTAATTGTTGATGGTACACAGGGCTTTATCATAGGACACAAAGACTCTTCTAAAGCAAATCCAGCTGCCTCATCTCCCCTCCTCCTGCTCATAGCACACAGTAGAGCTGCACGTTTCTGGCTAAAATGAGAATCACAATTTTTTTGCTTAGAATAATGATCACGATTCTCTCACGATTCTCGCAGCATAACATCATCTTTCACATATACAAAACAAATGGGATAACTTTACTGTTTAGTTTTTTTTTAATTAATTGAATTGTGTTTGAAAGACCACTGAGCAAATAATGTGACATAAAATATTGCAACAACCGACATTTTATTCTCTAGGGTCCCTGCTAAAAATATATATATATAATGTGTGGGGGTTCTAAGTAATTTTCTAGCAGAAAATACAGATTTTACTTGCAAGCAACAACTGTCAGAAAAGGTTTAGTCTTTAAAACTGCCCTAATTTACAGACCGGAGTTCATTCCTTTCATCTTAGGCCTCATGTACATTGCTGCTGGTAAATGGACGTTTAGGAGCAGTTGGGCATTTTTTTCAGCTGCCCCTGAACTCTCCTCTATGTTACCTTATCAGTACATGTGCACAGGGTTGTTTATAGTAGTTTTTAGGCAGTTGAGTTTAGAAGCATTTCTTGGAAAGCAAAAAAATTCGTTCGGGACGGATGTTCAGAGGCATTTGGCATGCTTGTAACAGCTTGTAAACCTGCCTAAACGCGGTAACTCACGTCTAGGAGCGTATCGTTTACAGTCATTTTTCAAAAAGAAAACAAACGCTTCTACACACAAAAGCGGCATGCAAAAGCGGCTAATCAGACGTTTTTTAAATGCCAATTTCTAGCTGTCAAGTTGATCGTTCAGGGCAGGTTGAAAAATGTCCCGTGTACATGTAGCCCAAAAGAATGAAATGTTAAAATGTTTATCTTTATCTCCGATGTGATAAATTTGGCAGGCTGGTTTTCTTTAACAGCTGTCAAAAGTAAGCAGAGAATCGTTTAGATAGTGAGGGGAGAGACGGATCGGCTGCCCGGCGCCTGGGGTTTGTCGATCCCTGTCATAAGGAAATGGAGGGTTAGCTAGAAGAGGGGTTAGGAAACCTTAGATTGTAGTTAGCCCAAAGCTTTTAGGCAATCTAAAACAGCGACACAATGTAGATACTGTCAGAATGGATTTACGTGTATTCAAAATATCAGACCAAAAAGGGACTTTGGGATGGTGGGAAGAGGTCAAGAATATATTTTTTGACAAACTGTTTATTGGCTTCCTTGCGGAACCAATCCAGAAGAGCAAAACTATTCTATGATAAGAGTGCAAAATCTGGGAAATCAGTTCTATTGTGTTCTTTGCAGTATGCGAAAGTCACAAATTTGATTATGACTATTGGTGTGCCATAAAAACGCGTTGGCAATATGTTATAATTTCTGGACGTTTATTGTCGTTTAACAGCAGTGATGTTTTAGGGGTGTTTTCTGAACGCCCTGAATTGGCGTCCAGGAGTCGTTTTTCTGACCACAAAAAAGGCTGGATGCCGATAAATGCAGATAAATGCTCATAAACGCCGCTAAACAGCCGTTTATTGGCGTCCAGAGCTTTTTGTAGTCAATGGAAGCTAATGAAAAAAAAAAAATGCTCAAAAACGCTAAACATAAATGCTGCTTACAAAACGCTGCTAAAAGCACATTTTCTAAGCAGCGTCTCCTGCCACTATATCTGATGCCCAGAGAGCGCCCTGTGTGCATGGAGCCTTATAGGCCTACAGGCCAAAAGTAAACAATGCATGCTGTAGGTGCCCTGCATATCTCCCAAACATGCATGGCTCAGGAGATATGCAGTGAACTGCTGATGCCGACGTCATTTCGGCACATGCGCAGTGAAGAAGCGGCCTCCGTGCTGTTTCTGCACTGTGATCGTGCCGTGACTGGCGGTTCCCGCGCGCATGCCTCAGTCACAGAGCCGGATTCGCTGCCCTGGAAGGAAGAGGGGCTGAAGATGGACGCCGCCAGCACAGGGGACAGCGCTGCACGTTGCAGACTTTGTTTGCAGGTAAGTGGCACATAATGGGCTACTATGAGATGCATAGTAGCCCATTATGCATCTATTTTGCAGGGGTAAGTAGAGGAAGTAAACCCTATCTGGGTTTACTTCCGCTTTAAAAAAGTCTCACTAATGCTTCAATGTCTGACAAAATGTATTTTTCCAAAAATGTTTTGGGATTAAGTTTATTATAGTATAACGGTGTAATGCAAATACTATGTCGTGTGTTTTTTTTCAAACAAAATGCTTGCTAATATTATCTGAAGCAAGCCTCAACTTGTCTCATGCTGAGAGTACATCCCCATCAAGCACCCTTAGGTTATGATAGTGTTATTTGCAGTCTGCATGATATATTTACAGCTCCAATAGTGGTTTATTTTAAGCAGAACTCAATGTTTTTTGTAATTTATTGGGTAAATAAATCATAAACTGTAATGGTGGGTATTCCACCTCTTGGATTGACTGTTTAAAATTTAATGTATATACTTCCAGTATGTTACACCCTTAATTCCTCCTTGTCCATTCATAGAATGGGCAGATAGTACTGCTCTTGTGTAGAAGAGCCACAGCTCTCCTGTTGCAGTAATGAAAGTTTAACTCATTGTTAAAAATACTGGAGTTCTCCCTTATTTTATGATACATAGTTGGTGAGGTTGAAAAAAGACACAAGTCCATACAGTCCAACCTGTGTGTGTGCGCTTATATGTTAAAGTGGTTATCAACCCATGACAAGCACTTTAACCTACAGGTAAGCCTGCACAGTTTAGGAGATATGCAGTGTACTTCCATGTGCCGACGTCATCGGGCGCATGCGCAGTGAAGAAAGGCCTCCATGCCATTCCTTCACTGACATCGTGCCGCGATTGGCGGCTCCCGTGCGCATGCGGGAGTGACGTTACGTGGCTCTGGCAAATCACAGAGCCGGAGTCCGCGGCCGTGGAAGGAAGAGGGGTGAAGATGGATGCTTCCTACTGCGGGGACAGCGCGGGCTTCCAATGAAGGTAAGTGTCACATAATAGGCTAGTATGCAATGCATACTAGTTATTATGCTTTTACGGAGTAGTAATAAAAATGAGCAAAGGAGGGGCCAAAAAGTACCATGTCCATGAGAGACAATAGAATCAAAGATAGCAAAGTAGAACCCTAACTAGGGCTCAGTGGACTTTCAAGGTGCCAAAAAGTAAACACAAATACATTTTTAATTAATAAAAGTATCAAAATTTTTATTTGTACAAAACATTTAAAAAGTATAGATTAAAACAATTTCAATAGCTTCATTGACAAGAATAAGTCATACGTATCGTCAGCTTAGCCCAGCTCAACATGTTTCACCCAAAATAGGGCTTACTCAGGAGATTTATTTGGGGCTGACTATAAGTAAATAAAGAAAACTGTAATAAGTATATATATATATATATATATATATATACATATATATAATACACAAATATTGATGTACATAATTCAGTAAAAAACTGCATAGAAAAACATTTCTTTAAAAAAAATAAAAAAATATTTAGATGATTTGACTGCAGAAAATATATATCTCTGTTTAGAATACTCTAAGGCTGAAAATCACTTAATGAAACACATCTTACCAATTATTCCAAAATGCTTCCAAAACAGGAACATGTTTGGACATATAGAGGACTTAAAGTGAATGTGAAAATCCCCCAACGCCACAAGGTAAATCCAACTGGCAGTCCGTGAAAAAGAACAAGGAATAAAAAATACAATCAATTATAGTTGGAATTTCCGACTATGCTCATGCCCAGGAGAAAGAACAGAGGGAAGAAGAGGTGCTCATTCCTTTGGATGCAGCGGTAATTCCTTAATCTTTTTTTGTATTCCTTTACTTTTGCCATGTTTGGCCAAAGTTATTCACTCATGTCGGGACCACATGGAAAAGAGGGTGTCTCTATCCCATGAGCACCTCTCCTTCCCTCTGTTCTTTCTCCTGGGTATGAGCATAGTTGGAAATTCCAACTACAATTGATTGCCCTTTCGTCCCGGTCATTTGTCTCAGGGATTAATAAAAGGATTGGCCCAAATTCTCTTTCCTGAATCCAAAAGTACAAAGGTAATTCCTAATGAAAGCCTACTAGGAACATTTGAGCTTGCCCTCTATATATTGTTTATATCATTAATATTTATATGTATCCACCCCTTTGTAGGCATTTACAGTTTCCTGTGCTTCTATGGTACTTTAACTGCTGATACCGGGTTCCTGGCTTCACATTCACTTTAAGTCCTCTATATGTCCAAACGTGTTCGTTTTAGAAGCATATTTGAAATATTTGGTAAGATTTGTTTCATTAAGTGATTTTCAGCCTTAGAGTATTCTAAAGAGAGATATACATTTTCTGCAGTCAAATCATCTAAATATTTTTATTTTTTTTTTTAAAGAAATGTTTTTCTATGCAGTTTTTTACTGCATTATGTACATCAATATTTGTATTATATATATATATATATATATATATATATATATATATATACTTATTACAGTTTTCTTTATTTACTTATAGTCAGCCCCAAATAAGTCTCCTGAGGAAGCCCTATTTCGGGTGAAACATATTGAGCTGGGCTAAGCTGACGATACGTATGACTTATTCTTGTCAATGAAGCTATTGAAATTGTTTTAATCTATAGTTTTTTAAATGTTTTGTACGAATAAAAAATTTGATACTTTTATTCATTAAAAATTTGTTTGTGTTTACTTTTTGGCACCTTGAAAGTCCACTGAGCCCTAGTTAGGGTTCTACTTTGCTATCTTTGATTCTATTATGCTTTTACATTGCAGGGTAATGCAGCACAATGAAGAGGAGGTAAAACCCTTCAGGGTTTACTTCTTCTTTAATAGTATATTGTATACCCCTGTATATTGTGGTCGTTAAGGTGCCCATCTAATAATTTTTTTGAAATTATTGAGGCTCCCCTCAAGGTTAAACCACTTCTCTTCTAATTTTAGGGAATGGTCACGTGTATTTTTAAATTACCTTTCATGGAAAAGCTTTTTCCCTATAGTGGGGTCACCAGTACAGTATTTGTAGATTGAAATCATATCTCTCAAGCGTCTTTTCTCTAGAGAGAATAAGTTCAATGCTTGTAGTTTTTCCCTATTGTTGAGATCCTCCAGTCCTTTTATTAATTTTGTTGCCATTCTCTGGACCCTCTCCGGTTCCAGCACATCTCTCCTGAGGACTGGTGCACAGAATTGGACGGCATACTCAACATGCGGCCGGACCAGAGTCTTGTAGAGTGGGAGAATTATTGTTTTATATCTGGATTTAATCCCCTTTTTAATGCATGCCAATATTCTGTTGGCTTTGCTTGCAGCAGCCTGGCATTGCATGCCATTGCTGAGCCTATCATCTATTAGGACCCCCAGGTCCTTTTCCAATCTAGATTCCCCCAGAGGTTCTCCTCCTAGCGAGTAAACTGCATTCATATTTTTGGCACCCAAATGCATTATTTTACATTTTTCAACATTAAACCTCATTTGCCATGTAGTTGACCACCCCATTCATTTGTTTATAAATTCTTGCAAGGTTTCCACATCCTGTGTAAAAGTTATTGCCCTGCTTAGCTTTGTATCGTCTGCAAATACTGAAATTGAGCTGTTTATGCCAACCTCCAGATCATTTATGAATAAATTAAATAGGATTGATACACTGACCTGGGTTCTGGGCATCACGTTAACATTTCATACTGCTTAGCACACTGCATAAAAAAAAAATGCAATGCTTCCCGCGTCAGTTCCAGTCAGCATGCTTGCGTCACTTTATTGGTTGAACTAGATGAATATTTTTTCAACCAGACTAACTATGTAACTTCCAGTGTTGTGTGTAGTAACGCACACTAACGCCAGTAATCTAGCTTATTCTTGGAAAGCAGGCATACTGGTGGCTTGTGGAATATGTTTGAAGGCAAAGCTTTTTATTACTCTTGTTGGATGTTGGGAGCTAACCATATTAACAAAGCATTTTGTGGTGAACATCTTTGATGTGAGGCATTCTGGTGAGTAAGATAAACTGCCCTTTGTGAGTGGTGATCACAAGCACTGCAGAGTGGAAGACATCTTGTGGATTATTTGTTTACACTAATAGTGGAACTATACACATCTATTTTGTGGACTTTGATTATTTGGGACTAATTCAAATTTCTTCAAATTTTTTGTAGCATTTCACTTTTTGTCACTGTCATTTGTTAAGCTTGAGTATATTTATGAGATATAAAAAAATGGGAAAAATATCTGCGCTCATAAAATGTGCAGTTCATCAGAATCACAAATAAATGTGGAAACAACAGCAGCCAGCATGAATATTGTTGATTGCAATATGGCTAATGTATAAAAGTTCCAATGCAGCCCTAAAATGTAGATATAAAATAGAATCCAAAAAAAAGTGGTGAACAGAAGGAAAAAACGAGACCCTCGCACCAGCGTCAGTGTGTATGACAACACACCACACCACAGTGCTACAATACAATTCCCTTACCAGATAACCGATCAAACAAGCATGATAGCATAGGTCGTGGGACGTCTCCAATCTCAGGCAGACGACTCAACTACAATGTTAAAGCAGAGTTCCACCCAGAATTTTTAATTTTTTTTGGCAACCACTCTTAATACTAAATAGATGTAACCTTTTGTTTCCTTACTTTCAAACTGCCTAGTAATTACATGTACTTTTTACTCATAATTTCATTTCTCTCACTGCTGGACTTTTCCATTTTAGGTGAGGGCACCTGAAGCCCATCCTGCCCACCTTGAGACGAAATTGTAACATCAACTCAGCAGACGGACTCTAACCTCTGCAGGGTGCTGGATACGATAGTACGAACAAACTAGCCAATAGACCATTCCCTTAACATAACATCGTGACACCACACCACACAACAGTATGTGTGACTGCGACCACGCTCCCAGAGCAAAAAAGGAAGACAAGTGGTGAAAAAAAACCTAAGATAAAATATAGATGTAAAATCCCGACGTAACCTTGAAAATATGTA
>BLSH010046282.1:412997-437738 GCA_018402905.1 Glandirana rugosa | reverse complement strand
TTAACATAATATTTACATACACAGGTAAAAACGAGCGTGATGTTACACTTTAAAATAGCCGCGGCTCGTAGCGTACTTGTGTATCAGCAGAACCAACTGATGCATTTCGAACAATAGGCTGTTGTCAAAGGCATGGTCAAATCAACACAGGCACGCAAGATATATACACACAAAACCGGAACTTTCATTACCGTATCTGCGATGGCCGGAATTGAAATGGCAGCTCTGTTTTTTCAATTCTGGCCATCGCAGGCCGGGTAAGTAAGTAATATTTGTTTAAAGTTTATCTGATGGCAAAACATTTTTGTTTGATAATGTAGAAAATGGTTCAAACCCCTGTCAATTGTTTTTGCCATTGGTATACTGTTTAGGAAATTTTCTTTTACTTCTTGTCGAGTTGGCAAAACAAGAAGTTAGAGAAAATCCCTTCAAAATGTAAGAAATCCTCTTGTGGACATTTGCCCCTTTGGAAGATTTCCTCTCTATGTTTGTTCAGGGGACAGCTCGAACTTTAAGGATTTCCCTCAAGTTTAGTCCCAGTGACAGTGGTCACGAGAACAAATAGAGAAACTGACAAAGCCACTTGAGTAATAAAAACCTGACAAAGCTTCTAACTCCATACCACTCCATTCAAAACTGAATACATTTTTTTTTCAGTTATAGGTTTAATTTAAGTTATAAAGAGAATTATAAAGTAAAGTGCACTGAATGTCTTGCTATATATACAGTATATACAATATTAAGGGAGACAATACAGTCACAATACTATAAAAAAACAAGAGTTTTAAGATATGTGAACTACTATATATATTTCTAATATATATATATATATTGTGCTGTACATGCTTTATACCTTTACAAATGAGTCTTTAGCTGTACAATATAGACATGCAATATATAGGTACATACATATATACTTGTTGCTCAGTGTAGAACAAAGTATTGCAAATTTCTAAAAAAAATTTTTAGAATTTAAAAATGTTTTATAATCAGCTTTTTCTGTGTGTGTGTTATTCTTTTTGTGTAAGTTGGCTTCTAAATGTGTTAGAATTTGGAACGTGTTGCTACGAGTTCTGTACACAGGTGTGCCTGTAAATGGTTGATATTCGTTATACTGCTAATATTGAATAACTGGCAATAATGTCACAAACCTCTGGTGTCCTGGACAGAAGAAGAAAGCCACCATTTTTTAGTCTCTTCTTATCACTTCAAAGAAGCGAGCGCTGTATGGCACATTGCTGAATAATTTCAGTTTCATACATCAGAAATTCTTCTAGTGTGCCCATCCTCTTTTGCCATGCTAAACTGGATTAGCCTGCTCTCAGCAAAACTAGGTCAGTTTAAGAACAGTGTTGCATAGTGATGATGTAATTGCAGTAGTTTGCTAGCAGTCATATTCTATATAGGCCAACATATATGTTGATATTTAATAAATGTAAGTATTTCTGCTATTTTAGGGCTGGGGTAGGGGGTAGATATTACTTGAATATACTTTGCCAACTACATCAACACGTCCTAAACTCAAGGGAGGTGATTGACAAATAACAATATGAATCAAACAAAAATTGTTTTGAAGTGTAAAGACAGACAAATCAAACTTCCTCAATGGTAAAAGAAAGTGACCGCAAGTGTTGCCAACCGTCAGTATTTTTACTGGCAGCAAGTAAAAAACGGGCACTTTTCTTCTGCCCGTAAATACCAGTGACTCAAAAAGGTTGCCAGTTAAAAATACGGCTGTGATGCTCGGCTTGGAACTGCACATGTGCATTTCCGGTCCTGAGCCAGCTGAGACCATCTGAGTTCCTGCAACAGTGTGTTCGGGCAGCGGCGGCAGGGGGCAGGTCTGGCAGAGGTGGTGATTGAGCATGTCGTGTCATGGTGCAAGGGAGTCGAGCGGCGCAACCAGAGCCTCGTGTGTGGGTCTTGGGGACAGGAGCAGGACAATCCGGCAGCGGGACTGTCAACGCTGTTTGGACTGGAGTGGACTGAAGGGATCACCTGGTGTGGAGAGAGACTGTCACTGTGATTCAGGAGGGGATGTATCATGTCAGCCAGGTGTCATCATCATCTGCTGTCAGTGTCATTGTAAGAGTCAATCTAAATATAAATGATAAACATCTAAAATATGTTTTTTGCCTTTGGTTGTAAAGGCACAAGGTTTTTTTTACCTTTATGCATTTATGCATGAAGGTAAAAAAAAACTTCTGTGTGCAGCAGCCCCCCCCCCCCATACTTACCTGAGCTTCTTCTCGATCCAGTGATGTCCACGAGAGCATTGTCTCTCTGGGGACTCGCACTCCTGACTGGCTTTTGGCAGCAGTGGGAACCATTGGCTTCCGCTGCTGTCAATCACAGCCAGTGAGCCAATCAGGAGATGGAGGAGACAGGGCCAAGCTGCAGCTCCGTGCGTGAATGGACACACAGAGCTGTGGGTCAGGAGTGTGCCTGTTAGGGTGCTTGCGGTGGGGGCACCCATCAGGAGGGAGGAGCCAGGAGTGCCAGCGTGGGACCCGAGAAGATGAGGATCCGGGCTGCTCTGTGCAAAACCATTGCACAGAGCAGGTAAGTATAACATGTAAAACAAAGACAAGACTTTAACCACTTGCCGACTGCCCGCCGCAGCGTGACGGCGGCAAGGTGGCTCGTTATCGCGAACCGCCGTCACAGGACGGCGGCCGCGATAACTAGCATTGTGAGCACGCGCGTGCGACTCGATCGCCGCCGGCTACCCGCGATGGCTCCCCCGCACTGAAAGAACGGAGGTCCGTGTATGTAAACACGGACCTCCGTTCTGTGAGAGGGGGAAGGGCTGTGATCACAGCCTTCCTCTACATGGAAGCTGTGATCACTTCCCTTCCCCTGCTAGGGCAGCCCACACAGTTAGAACACGCCCAGGGAACACAGTTAAGCCTTAGAGCGCCCCCTGCAGGTTAACCCCTTCACTGCCAATGGCATTTACATAGTAATCAGTGCATTTTTATAGCACTGATTGCTGTATAAATGCCAATGGTCCCAAAAGCGTCAAAATGGTCCGACATGTCCGCTGAAATATCGCAGTACCGCTAAAAATTGCAGACCGCCGTCATTACTAGTAAAAAAAACAAAAAAACACCATAAATGAATTCTCATCATCCGTAAACGCGGCAACTTTTGCGCAAACCAATCAATAAACGCCGATTGTGATTTTTTTTACCAAAAATATGAGGATGAATATAAATCGCCCAAAACCGATGAAAAAAAATGTTTTTTTATATTTTTTTTTTTGGATTTGTATTTTATCAAAAAGTAATAAATTTGGGTGTTTTTGCAAAATTGGCGCTCTTCTTTTGTTTATAGCAGCGATCAGAAATGACGCAGAGGGGATCAAATTCCACCAAAAGAAAGCTCTATTTGTGGGGAAAAAAAAGACATAAATTTAGTTTGGCTACAACGTCGCACGACCGCGCAATTGTCAGTTAAAGCAACGCAGTGCCGAATCGCAAAAAGTGCTCTGGTCCTAAAGTGTGAAATCCTTCCGGGGCTGAAGTGGTTAATATCACTTTAATAGCTACCTTGAATAACATGCAGATTGCATATTGTACTTGTCTGTAGTCTAAATACTGAAATTTGCACTTAAAACTGTAATTTTGTAACTTTTGGAAACGCCAGTAAAAACTTGGGTGTGCGGGTAAATTTTGGGCGTTGTGTCAGTAAATTTTAATCTGGTAGGTTGGCAACATTGGTGACCACTGAATTGCTATTATTCCTAGTACACACAATGAAAAAAATGGATGGAAAATACTATTTTTGATCGTCCAATAATCTGATCATCAGAACACAGCTTTCGAGAGCCGATCACAACAGTTCATGCAAAAATTTCCAAAGGGACAAGCACAAAAATTTTTCTTGTAAAATAACAGAACTACCATTTTTTGTGTAGTTAGTAAAGTATTTGTGTGAGGTCAAGGGATATTTAAACAGGATCTCAAGGGCAGTACCCTAACGGCCAGTTCACACCACATGCGGTCCAGTGTGTTTTTTATGTATCAAAATGCATGGAAAGTAGATTATATGGTTTTCAATGGCATAGTTCTCCCAAGTGCAGTCAGTTCCAGTGCGTTCCGGTTGCATAAAAAAAGTAGAACATGCTGCAATTTTTCTGCAGTGAACTGTACTGGAACGCACTGGAACATATCAAAAACGCACTGGAACGTACCAAAAACACACCGGAACACACCAGAAACTCACTGGAAAGCATAAAAAACACACCAGAACTGGCCCTTAAGGTTAAGAAAAGAGAGGGGGGGAAAAGCACTGGACTGCATCAAAAACGTGCCTGCAGAAAAGCACCTGGAACACATATGGACTGCGTTTCTATGATGTGAACTGGCCCTTAAGGCTAGCTTGCACTCAATGCCGTATTGAAAAAAGGCCAAGATCTGAGCCACTGAAAAGGCATGTGGATGGACCCCTGCATCCTTGCACCACAAGATACAAGCCTGCAAGGTGGGAAGACAAACCGTCCAGGAGATACAGTTATGGCCCAATAGAAATCACAGAGCCTGACAAACCCCATCTCCCAGAACCTGGCTTCCAATAGCCAAGCCAACAAGCCAGTGACAGTAAACAGGGTGGAAGAGTGACCCTTGAGATAGAAGATCCAGCCTCAGAAGTGACCACCCGGGACCATCCGCTAACAGCCACACCATGTTGACACTTGGCATTCCAGGGTCGACAAGTCTAATACGGGGCCACCAGAATGACCAAAACCTCTTCGGTCTCTGTCCCTTGCAGCAGACAAGGGAGACGCTGAAGAGGAGGAAATGCAGAAATGAGATGATAATGGCTCCATGGCGCCACCACAGTGTCTGTTGCATACCCCAGAGGATCCTGCTCTCTTGCCACAAACTGTGGCACTTTCCTGTTAAAACGAGAAGCCAGGAGATCCACGTCAAAGCACTTCTGGATGTGGAAAGGCTTTCATTTTTTATCTTCCTTTTTTTGAGTTTAGTGACACTTTAATGATTGTTATTACTTTGTGCTGTTATCTTCTCCTTATGGTACAGGTGACACTTTCATCAACGTCATTTTTTTACAATGCACACTTTGTACACTTGCATAAAGTCAGGGATTTTGTAGGATTAGAGTGAGGTGTATGATTAACCAATTATACCAAACAGGTGCTAATGATCATCAATTTCATATGTAGGTAGAAACACATTCATTAACTGAAACAGAAATAGCTGTGTAGGAGGCCTAAAATTGGGTAAGGAACAAACTCTGGTACTAAGGTGAGGCTGTGGAAGACATGTCACAGGTCATACATCTTAGTAAGTATGAGCACAGCAACAAGTTGTACTGCATCAGAATGGTCTCTCCCAGGTAAAGATTTCAAAACAGATTGGGGGTTAAAAGATGTGCTGTTCAAACTCTTTTGAAAAGGCACAAAGAAACAGGCAACTATGAGGACAACGGACGCAGTAGTTAGCCAAGGAAACTTAATGCAGTAGATGAAAGACACATCATGCTTTCTTCCCTTTGACATTGGAAGATGTCCTGCAGTGCCATCAGCACAGAACTAGAGGAAACCAGTGGAATCCAGGTACACGCCAGAAGTGGTTCTTTATTGAAGAATTGTGGCCAAAAAGCCATACCTCCAATGTGGAAACAAGGCTAGCGACTCAACTATCCACAAAAACATAGGAATTGGGGTGCAGAAAAATGGAAGCAGGTGCTCTGCACTGATGAGTCAAAATCTGAAATATCTGGCTATAGCAGGAGGCAGTTTGTTTGCCAAAGGGCTGGAGAGCAGTACAATAATGAGTGTCTGCAGGCAACAGTGAAGCATAGTGGAGGTTCCTTGCAAGTTTGGGGCTGCATTTCAACAAATGGAGTTGGAGATTTGATTAGGATCCATGGTATCCTCAATGCTGAGAAATAAAGGCAGATACTTATCCATCATGCCATACTATAAGGGGGTCATGTGATTGCCCCCAAATTTGTTCTGCCAAAATTAAGAACTATCTTCACCATAAAGGAGAACAAGGAGCCCTGGAAGAGATGGTTTGGCCTCCACAGCCCTGATCTCAGCATCATCAAGTCTATCTGGGATTACATGAAGAGACAGAAGGATTAATTAAGGTCAATAAGACCCCAAATCTCTCCACTAACTTTAAAACCAAAAGATAAGAAAAAAAATCTTTCCTCCCTAGACCAGAAGTGACATCATGACGTTGCTCCAGTTCTTTGAGACCATAGAGGCGATCAGAGATGATCTGGTCTCTGGTAACCTTTATGACCAGCTGCACAACCCATTGGATCATTTCTCAGGGACAATGGTAAAAATGGTAAGCTTGAGAAACACCGGCGAGAGGCGGGGGGACCACTCCCACTGCTTTTGAAAGCGATCCAGCGGCTAACTAACCGCTCGGCCTGCTTTCATGAAAAAGACAGTTGCCGGCTGAAAAAAAAATACCAGGATTGTGGCTGATAGCTTCAGCCATAACCCTAGGAAACCACTTACTAAACCACAATGTATATTTACGTATTGTGGTTGGCAAGTGGTTAATTTATAGCATTTTTTCGCACCTGCCTCATTGAGTGGAGGAGGGGCAGAGACTATTGGCTGTCAGGAGATAAGAGGGGGGAGAGATCCTGTCCTGAGCTGTCATTCCTAGGTCACTGCTTCCATGAGTGGTACAGAACAAGAGTCTCAGACTCCCAAGTCCACCCAGTACAGTGAGCAGGGACGGAATAGGGATGGAATTACATCACTGTTTGCTGTAAAAAGAACTACAACAGAGATATCACAAGACAAGTGGCCGGGGGAATACAAGGCATAGCGGCCACCGGTCTTACGAACAGGAAACCACAAGAAATAAGACGTTTGACTTAAAAATGAATGGGCTATTTCAGAGCAACTACTGAGTGGACCAGAAGATATTGACATATTTAGTGAAGGTAGGAAAGCAGGAATAATGACATAAAGTTTTTTCATTCTGGATTAAAAAAAAAAAGTTTTTTTCTTACCCAGGGTTTAGCTTTAAGGTAAAAAAACCTTCTGCCTTTACAACCACTTTAAAGTAGAAACTACACTTTACCTAAGCACCACAAACCAAAAACACTATTTAATTAATGTCCTAATATTTAAAGCAACAGCTCCCCCCCCCCCCCCCCAATCCATCCATGTCTCCATGCTTTATTTTGCTGAGAAATCACATAGAAAAACATTCCCCTACCATTTGTCGCTGTGGCAGAGTAAAGGCAGAGGATTCATGCAGCATTTACTTCCTGGAATCAATCTGCCCTTAGCTCAGGGCATACAGGCAGGAGGGTGTGCTTAGCTAAGAAAACCCCTCCTCCCCTCCTGAAGACTCCTGGGATGTATAACCTAATTTGCCTAGGCATTTAAACCAGGAAGTAACTAAAGAAATGTAAAAAATATATATTTATAATATACTTTTCTATCTATTTACAAATGCTAGCAAAATAAGGATTAAAAATAGTGAATGTTGATTGAGTGAAGTTCTGCTTTAACTGAGGTACAATAAAACACATGAAAGTAGGTTTTTCACAACCACCCTGGACGGAGGTTGTGGGGTCTGCAGGGGTGAACTCATCAGAATTCAGATTGTATCACCAGTAAAATCAGTACATTTTTTAATACTACCATTTGCTAAAACCTAGAAAAAAATATAGTATACTTAACCACTTCAGCCCCGGAAGGACCAGAGCCCTTTTTGCGATTCAGCACTGCGTCGCTTTAACTGAAAATTGCGCAGTCGTGCGACGTTGTACCCAAACGAAATTTGCGTCCTTTTTTTCCCACAAACAGAGCTTTCGTTTGGTGGTATTTGATCACCGCTGCGTCATTTCTGATCGCCGCTATAAACAAAAGAAGAGCGACAATTTTGCAAAAAAACCCAAATTTCTTACTTTTTGCTAAAATACAAATCCAAAAAAATAAAAATAAAAAAACATTTTTTTCATCGGTTTTGGCCGATTTATATTCTTCCTCATATTTGTAATAAAAAAAAATCGCAATCGGCGTTTATTGATTGGTTTGCGTAAAAGTGGCCGCGTTTACTTATGATGAGAATTAATTTCTGGGGTTTTTATTTTTTTTTATTTTTTACTAATAATGGCGGCGATCTGCGATTTTTAGCGGTACTGCGATATTTCAGCGGACATGTCAGAACATTTTGACACTTTTTTGGGACCATTGGCATTTATACAGCGATCAGTGCTATAAAAATGCACTGATTACTGTGTAAATGCCATTGGCAGTGAAGGGGTTAACCTGCAGGGGGCACTCTAAGGGTTAACAGTGTTCCCTGGGCGTGTTCTAACTGTGGGGGGACTGCCCTAGCTGGGGAAGGGAAGTGATCACAGCCTCCATGTAGAGGAAGGCTGTGATCACAGCCCTTCCCCCCTCACAGAATGGAGGTCCGTGTTTACTTACACGGACCTCCGTTCTTTCACTCTGGGGGGGGGCATCGCGGGTGGCCGGCGGAGATCGAATCCGCTGCACCCGCTCCCTAGCCCTCCCCGGACACACTGGGCGCGATCTCGCAGCCACCGTCATATGACGGCGATTTGCACAGGAGCGCCACACTGTCGCCGTCTATTGCTGACCAGCGGTCGGCAAGCGGTTAACCACTTCCGCTCTAGTGCAATTTTTAAATTTTTTGCTCAAATGTAAAACCCCCCAGAACAGCAGGCATCGGATCAGGCTGGGCTGGAACAGAAAGCATCGGATCAGGCTGGGCTGGAACAGCAAGCATTGGATCAGGCTGGGCTGGAGCAGCAAGCATTGGATCAGGCTGGGCTGGAACAGCAAGCATTGGATCAGGCTGGGCTGGAACAGCAGGCATTGGGATCTTGCAAGTGATTGCAGGGCTAAGCAAATTGTGCTCCTGGTGGGGGAGTAGTGACAGTACTGAGAAGTGAAGCAGAAAAGGTAACAGTAGTAGAAGATTTCTGAGGAGTTGTCAAGGGCAATGGAGTTGTAGAGGTAGCCTTCAGTGGGTTAAAATGGAAGTATAATTATTGGGAGCAGGGTAATGATAAAGAGGAAGGAAGGAGTCCTTAATGGCAGCTTTGGTTGCTAATGGTAATGAAGGAAGGGATTCATGGTGTCTAGAAGCAGGACTAAATTGGTGTGAATCAACGCAGACTGGGGATTGTATCTTCGACCAAGCTTGGAGTAGGGACTACTGCGCTCTCTACTTCAGGCATCTCAAGTCCATGTATAGAGCTTCAGGCGTCAGGTTTCCACTAAGCCTTGCCATCCTCCTCAAACAGGGGTAATCCATAAGCACTACATGCAGAAAGACAAAAGAAGGTGCACCAGCCTAGTGCGTTAACTAAGACAGCATTTATTCAAAGGATAAAAGTAGGCGATTATACTCACAAATGGCCATTAAAAAAGGCTCATCATAAATATCAAGGAAGACGCAGCCAGAACCACTGTACGTGACCCTAGATGGGCTGGGAAGATTCCAAAAAGGTCTGCATACGCTGACACATTTCGAGGATGCCCCCTCTTCTTCAAAGGTAACTGTTTGCTACACACTATGGGGTTGATTTACTAAAACTGGAGAGTCTAAAATCTGGTGCAGCTGCACATGGTAGCCAATCAGCTTCTAACTTCAGCTTGTTCAATCAAGCTTTGACAACAAATCCTGGAAGCTGATTGGTTTCTTTGCAGAGATGCACCAGATTTTGCACTTTTCAGCTTTAGTAAGTCATTATATACCATCTATGTATTTTTACTGTGACCTCTAGCTCCACTTCTAGATGATTAGGGGTTCAGGTTAATAATGTTAATCAGGTACTTCTGACAATGGCTCACAAGGCTAGAACTTATCCACCAATCAGATGGGAGCTGGATTAAGCCACCACAACAAACTCAAACATCTATAGAATTACATGAGTTAAACAAAACAATAAATAGTATTCATGATCATACATGTAAAAATGCAAAGCGCTCTTATTATAGCTTCCACATTTAAAAAAAATGTTGTTTCTATATATGACTCAAAGGGAATATATGAAGGTTACACTTGTCAGGTGTCCCCCCCCCCCCAAAAGGTGCCAAATGTGACACCTGGGGGGGAGGAATCCGACCAGCGGAAGTTCCACTTTTAGGTGGAACTCTGCTTTAACCACTTGCCGACCGCCGATCGGCAATTGACGGCGGCAAAGTGGCTCTGTAACGCGGATCGCCGTCATATGACGGCGACCGCGAGATCGCGCCTAGTGAGCGCGCGCGCGCTGACGGAGGCGCGCGCTCACTGTGTTCGGGAGGGCCAGGGAGCGGGTTCGATTGCCGCCGGCTACCCGCGATGGCCCCCCCGGAGTGAAGGAACGGAGGTCCGTGTATGTAAACACAGACCTCCGTTCTGTGTGAGGGGGAAGGGCTCCTGTATACGAAGGCTGTGACCACTTCCCTTCCCCACCTAGGGCAGTCCCCCCACAGTAAGAACACGCCCAGGGAACACAGTTAACCCTTAGAGCGCCCCCTGCAGGTTAACCCCTTCACTGCCAATGGCATTTACACAGTAATCAGTGCATTTTTATAGCACTGATCGCTGTATAAATGCCAATGGTCCCAAAAAAGTGTCAAAATGGTCCGACATGTCTGCTGAAATGTCGCAGTACCGCTAAAAATCGCAGATCGCCACCATTACTAGTAAAAAATAAAAAAAATAAAAACCCCAAAAATGAATTCTCATCATCCGTAAACGCGACCACTTTTGCGCAAACCAATCAATAAACGCCAATTGCGATTTTTTTTATCGCAAATATAAGGAAGAATATAAATCGCCCAAAAACGGTGAAAAAAAATGTTTTTTTATATTTTTTTTTTTGGATTTGTATTTTAGCAAAAAGTAAGAAATTTGGTTTTTTTTGCAAAATTGTCGCTCTTCTTTTGTTTATATCGGCGATCAGAAATGACGCAGAGGTGATCAAATACCACCAAAAGAAAGCTCTATTTGTGTGAAAAAAAGGACACAAATTTCGTTTGGGTACAACGTCGCACGACCGCGCAATTGTCAGTTAAAGCGACGCAGCGCCGAATTGCAAAAAGGGCTCCGGTCCTAAAGCTGGAAATCCTTCCGGGGCTGAAGTGGTTAAGGTAATTTATAAATGATGTGCATGCAGGAAATTCACCCGCTGTACTATTTTATTCTAACAGTAGGGTCTCCCCCCATCAGAATACACTGATCAATGCTGCAGCCATTGGCTGCATGTTCTGATTGAATTCTGATTTTCCATCAAGACTGTTTGACAGAAGCTGGTTTAACGACCGGATCCTACTGAACCAGTCGAATTTCGATACATGTATACCCTGTTTTTTGCCTGTTCAAAGCAAAGCCTTAGATAAGCCAATTAAGCTGGAGGAAGCAGACAGTTATTATATCCTTTCAATCTAGAAAATCTCCTGGGCTGGATGACGTACCCACTGAATGGTATAATGCTAAAGCCAAACAGCTTGCTCCCATACTCTTAGATACTTTTCAAGAGGCATATGAAACTAGGAGTCTACTGCAGTCTATGAGAGAAGCTATAATTGTAATTATTCCCAACCCCAGTAGGGACATCACCAAATTTGAATCATACAGACTTAGCTCTCTCCTGAATGGAGACAAAAAAAATATTAGCTAAAATCTTGAGTAATCGCCTAACCTCTGTTATCACCTTCCGCACAGTTTTGAATTAGTCAGGCTTAATGCCAAAAAAAAAAAGAGTACCCATGATAACATCAAAAGACTGTATATCAACATTTTCAAACCATGGAAAACCAAACAACCCAATTTGGTTATTTCGATGGACATTATTAATGCTTTTACGGTCTGCTGGGATTATCTCTGAGACACTATGGACAGAATGGGATTTGGTAGCACGTACATAAAATTGATTAAACTATTGCATTCAGACACTAAAGCTGGAATCAGAACTAAGACATCTCTCCATCTTTTTCCCTTTATAGAGGCACACAACAAGGGAGTCAACTATCCCACTTACTATTCTCCTTCGCTATTGAACAGTTGGCACACCGTATAAGACAATCTATGGATACTGCTGGTGTATGCTGGTCATTGCTGAAGGAAAAATGTCACTGTATGTTGATGATTCATTGATTCATTCATAGATATCTTGAAAACAGTGAAACTGCATTCTGCGCCTTGCTGACTACAGTAGAGGCATTTTGCAAAGTGTCCGGTTTAAAGGCTAATTTCACCCTTTTTTTAAAAAAAATCCAGCTCCACTATGTACCAAAAATACACATTTCTTTGGTTTTGAAGACCAGGCCTACCTCCACCCATGGATGTAGTTTGAAGATCATTTCAGAAACTTCCAGGTAGACAGAGGACAGACACACAGGATGAAGAAGTCAGAATGACCCAGGAAAGAGTTTACCAACTGTCCTCATTAGCACACCTTCAACCATAAACTAAGTTTTCACAGCACCCCCCGGTACTTCTCCATGTGTGAATTTGGCTGACTTCCACAGCGTCCCTTCTGATGGACTCAGGGTGCATTTTAAATTCCCTGGGGCCACATACAGCCTACGGGACACCCCTGATGTAGTGCAAGAGCCTGCCTGATTGGATACAGAGTGATTGGATAGATGGTGTGTCCTCCTATTATATAGTTTTGGTGAAACTAAAGGAAATTGAACAGAGATAGTACAATCAAAGTATATGGCCACTTGTATACACCTAAAATTACCTAGTTGCGCTTTCAGTGTCGTTTCTTGTTAACGGCACACCAAACACAGAAGCAAACACATATTTTGCCACATGAAAAAACAGGCGACAAATGCAGTAAAAAACTTACAAAAATGTTCCACAAGCAACTTTGCCAGGTGTAGCTCAGCTCATTGAAATCAACAGGCTGTCTTGTGTGTGTCACTGGAAAAACGAGCCAAAAATATGCGCTCCCACTACTCTAGGTGTGAATGAGGCCTAAAGTGAAATTGGTGCATTTACACAAAAACATTGAGGCTCCATTCACATCTGGGTGTTTCCAAATGCATGGCAAACTGCACAGAGAATGTGCACTTTGCCATGCATTTCAGAAATGCGCTGCAAATGTGCAAACGCACCAAAAACTGTGGTAACGCACCATGTGCCGCTCCACAAAAGGTCCGGAGTTTCTCTGGCGCGATTGTTGCGCATAAGACAGCCCATTCAAGTGAATTGACTGCCCTATGCATGATGAATGAAAATGTCGCAAAACAAACGCATTCAGCAATGCGAGTCTTAGCTATGTGGAGATGTGAACGAGGCCTGACAACTGAGTGTCTCTGTCCACTCCCTCCTATGTACTTGTATAAAAATGGCCATACACTATGCAATCTGATTGTACAATCTCTGTACATTTTCCTTTATATTTACCAGTTTCTGGAAAGCATGGAGAAATCTTCACTGCCAGCTATTGTTTTCAGGCATCCGTGGCACCCGTGGATGCTTGAATACAATGGAACTGTTAAACAGTGACTGCATCTGATAGGATGATTCAGCAGGAATCGGTCAAAATTCTATTGCATCGATGCGGTTTGTGGAAAAAGAATATCATTTATATAAAAGGAATGTTTAATAAACGCTGAAATCAACAATGCAGTTGTCAGTTTGCATTTAAAAATGCTAAAGTTTTTAAGGTAACTTATTAATGCAGCAGTTTTCATCATCCCTCCACTAAAAGTGGTTGTTAATAGCGGTGCACCGAATGGAAATTTTGGTGCTGAAACCGAAAATGCACTAAGCCGAAAACCAAATCCAAAAATTACAGTTTTTAAAAAATATTTACATTTTTATATACAATTGCCATATGCAGCCTACCTGTGCCTGGGCACTGATAGGTGGCACTGACAGGCAGCACTGATTGGTGACACTGATAGATGGCCCTGATGGGCACTGACAGAGGAGATGAGGTGGCACTGACAGGTGGCACTGATTGGCACCGGTTGGTACTGACAGGTGGCACTGAATGGCACTGACAGGTGGTACTGGATGGCATTGGCAGGTGGCACTGATTGGCACTGGCGGGCAGCACTGATTGGCACTGGCAGACAGCACTGGTTGGCACTGACAGGTGGCACTGGATGGCACTGATAGGTGGCACTGATTGGCACTGGCAGGTGGCACTGGATGGTACTGGCAGGGGGCACTGGCATGTGGCACTTGTTGGCACTGACAGGCGGCACTGGATGGTACTGGTAGGTGGCACTGATTGGCACTGACAGGCGGCACTGGATGGTATTGGCAGGTGGCACTGGCATATGGCACTGGCAGAAGAGATGAGAAGATTCACATTGCACAGATTGCGCGGCTTGTAAGAGCCACTCTGTGCATGAAACTGTCATGTAATTACACCGAATGCAGAGAGAGACACAAGCTGTCAGATCTTCATGCTGAGGTCGGAGGTGGGCGGGACCGAACAGCTATCAAACACCCGCCCAGCCCCTTTCCCATTGGCTGGCGTTTGATAGCTGTTTGGTCCCACCCATCTCCGACATCAGCGTGAAGATCTGACAGCTCTCTCTGCACTCAGTGTAATTAGGTGACAGTTTCATGCATAGAGCGGCTCATACAAGCAGCGCGCTCTGTGCAATGTGAATCTTCTCATCTCCTGCATCCATTGCGGGGGTATGTGATGCACACATGCACATGGGTGTGTCACGTACCTGGTGGACGAGTTTGACTTATGCAGGGGATCACCTCTCTTGCAGCCCTTATTTGAGAAGTGCAGACAGGGAGTTCAAGAGCACAAGGGGGCACAAGGGTTGGACTGGGTCACTTGGTGGTGCGTGAAGGTCCACTGGAGCTCGTGCTAGGCAGGAGAGGGGTGGTGCGGTCTGGGGTCGGCAACAGGCTGGCTATACAGAACAGACGGAGCAGGCAGGCGGGTGGTCGGGTGCAGGCAGGGTCTGTAACGTGCAGACGGCAAAGGTACAGAAGGATCAGGCAAAAGAGTAGTCATAGATAGACTGGGGGGTCAGGGCAGGCAGAAAGCAGCAAAGTCCAAGTAAAGCCAGGGTCAGAGGTGCAGGAAAAGTCTCTCAAAGTAATCACGGGGCCACAGGAACGCTGTAGAACAGACAGCATCTGCTGCAGGGTGCTGTCTGCTTAAATAGGCTGTTTGGCGCCATTGTTGTTAACAGGCGTGCGCCTTCTTAATAGGTCCACAATATCCCATGCATTATACAGTACCTTTAAAAAGTATTCATAGCCCTTGAAATTTTCACATTTTGTCATGTTACAACCAAAAATGTAAGTCCCTACCGGCTTTGAACATCTAGAGTGACATTTTTGCCCATTCTTCTTTGCAAAATAGCTCAAGCTCTGTCAGATTGGAATTTTCAAACCTTGCCACAGATTCTAAATTGGATTTAGGTCTGGACTTTGATTGGGCCATTCTAGCACATGAATATGCTTTGATCTAAACCATTCCTTTATAGCTCTGGCTGTATGTTCAGCCCCGGAAGGATTTCCTAGTTTAGGACCAGAAAACTTTTTGCGATCCGGCACTGTGTTGCTTTAACTGACAATTGCGCGGTCATGTGACGTTGTACTCAAACAAAATATGCGTCCTTTTTTTCCCACAAATAGAGCTTTCTTTTTGTGGTATTTGGTCACCTCTGCGTCATTTCTGATCACCGCTATTAACAAAAAAATAGCGACAATTTTGCAAAAAAAAAAAACAATATTGCTTACTTTTTGCTAAACTACAAATCCCAGAAAAAATAAAATATAAAAAATAATTATTTTTCATCGGTTTTGGCCGATTTAGATTTTTCCTCAATTATTTGGTTAAAAAAATCTCAATCTGCGTTTATTGATTGGTTTACGCAAGAGTTGCCGCGTTTACGAATGATGAGAATTCATTTATGGGGTTTCTATTTTTTTAATACTTTACTAGTAATGGCGGTGATCTGCGATTTTTAGCAGTACTGCAATACTGCAGCAGACATGTCAGACCATTTTGACACTTTTTTGGGACCAATGGCATTTATACAGCAATTATTGCTATGAAAATGCACTAATTACTGTGTAAATGCCATTGGCAGTGAAGGGGTTAACCTGGAGGGGGCGCTCTAAGGGTTAACTGTGTTCCCTCAGTGTGTTCTAACTGTATGGGGGCTGGGCTGGCAGGGGGAGGGGAGTGATCATGGCTTCCACATACAGGAAGCCTGTGATCACATCCCTTCCCCCTCTGTCAGAACGGAGATCCGTGTTTACATACACGGACCTCCGTTCCTTCACTGGGGGGGGGGGAGCCATCACAGATAGAGTCCGCCCTACCCGCTCCCTGGCTCCCCCGGAAAACAGTGAGCATGCGAGCTCACAATACTCGTTCTCGCAGCCGCCATCAGGTGATGGCAGTTTGCGATAACGAACCACTTTGCCGCTGTCAAGCCACGGCAGGCGGTCAGCAAGTGGTTAGGGTCGTTGTCCTGCTAGAAGGTGAACCTCCACCCCAGTCTCAAGTCTTTTTCAGACTGTAATGGGTTTTCTTCTAAGATTGCCCTGTATTTGGCTTCATCCATCATTCCATCAACTCTGACCAGCTTCCCTGTCCCTGCTGAAGAAAAGCATCCCCACAACATGATGCTGCCACCGCCATGTTTCACGATGGGGATGGTGTGTTCAGGGTGATATGCAGTATTAGTTTTCCGCCACAAATAGCTCTCTGCTTTTAGGCCAAAAAGTTCAATTTTGGTCTCATCTGACCAGAACACCATCTTCCACATGTTTGCTGTGTCCCCCACATGGCTTTTCACAAACTGCAAACGGGACTTCTTATGGCTTTTCTTTCAACAATGGCTTTCTTCTTGCCACTCTTCCATATCACACACAGGTGGATTCTATTTACTAATTAGGTAACTTCTGAAGGCAATTGGTTCCACTAGATTTTAGTTAGAAGTATCAGAGTTAGGGTCCTTTCACACGAGCGGACCGTTTAGGTCCGCCTGTCAGTTTTTTAGGCGGACCTGAACGGACGCGACAGATGTCAGCAGTGACATGTCTGCTGACATCCAATCTGCTCTGATCCGCTAAACACAGACGGATGGAAACCCTATTTTCCATCTGTCTGGCAGATTGGATCGGCTGAACATGGACAGGCGGTCCGTGTTTATCCGATCCCCCATAGAGGAGAGTGGAGCTCTGACAGGTCAGTTTCTGCAGAGATGGTCCTGTCATCCATCGGCTCAGCAGGGATCAACAGATGGATCCTAAAGGGGGCTGAATACAAATGCACGCCACACTTTTCACATAGTTATACGTAAAAAAATTTGAAAACCATTTATCATTTTTCTTCCACTTCACAATTATGTGCCACTTTGTGTTGGTCTATCACAGAAAATCGCAATAAAATACATTTACAGTTTTGGTTGTAACATGACAAAATGTTGAAAATTTCAAGGGGTATGATTACTTTTTCAAGGCACTGTATAACTAACTCAAACTTACAAGGACCCCATCCTTTAAAGGCCTGACAATACAAATCCATAATGACTTTTCTAAATATATCCAGCTTAATTTGGAATCCATAATGAAGTAAATGCAATCTAGACAACAAATTTGTGAATCCCATCCTCTTAACTTTATTGGTAGAATACATTTTATAAAAATGATTTACCTTTCTAAACTTTTATATGTGCTGAAGGTATCGCCTATATTTTTACCCAAAAAGTTATTAATAAAAAATAGACTCTATGAACTCATCCTTTATCTGGAGCAAAAAACACCCCTGTATAGCTAAACATGCCTTACAGACTGCCACAATAGAATTTCCAAAATTATTTTTAACCATCCCAGCTGTCCTATGCCTATGACTGGCTGCACCAGGCACATCCCTCTGTGGCTACGGCATTAACAATGAATCTATGTGGGTCGCAAATGTCTTTGATTGATATAGATTATATACCAAAATATACAACAATCTCTCCCCTGTGGATATAGTGGTGAAAATATGGCACATATCTGAGGATACATCTTCAAGGCTCTTGTTTCTTGCCGAGAACTCTCACAAGTGGTAGTCAAGACATGGCAACAGTATGCTTTCACATATTTTCCTGAATGGAACATTTGTTTCTTTTGACCAACTAAAACAAACTTCATTGATTACTAATAAACAGTTTTAATGCTACCTCACTTTACGGCATGCCTAGAGATGTAAAATATCCAGAAATTTTGAAGCTACAAGAAAAAAAAAATGTTTCCTTGTTTTTTTTTCCAGGAAATGGAAATTCTCTGAAAAATGTAAAAATGATTTCAGTGTGGAGTAGTCTCACAAACTCAAAGTCATTTTGTTACATTGGGACCATGGAATGCAGTGTATATAAAAGTATTATAATGGAATAAAAAGGACAACCTATTCAGTATATAAACTAAACTAACTTTTTAAAATTGTATCTTTTTTTATTACAAATGGAATAACAAGGACTGTATACTGTATGTTATAAACATTTCAACTATACATGAGAACAGGTAAGCAGCCCCCTTCCTCTGATAAAAATGTAAAAGCTTCCTGCCAATGTGCATTTTCAGTTATTGCCAATGCTGATCCAGAAGCATATACGGCTCTTGCAAGAGCTTGACCAACTTTCTCCTGATTTTCAGGTGTCATTTTATCTATAAATGAAGGGATTGTGTATTTTTGGGAGGCGGTGGTTTGCAACACTTTCTTACTTGAAGATGCTGCTGGTGAAGAAACACTGTGATTATCCAGAAGCAGCAGAATGTTTCTGGAATGAGAACTCTGCAGGGAAAAGCTACTCACAGTTTCATAATAGTCCTCATCGTTTATTTCCATAAAGTACTTTTAATGTGTTTAGGGCACCTCTGATATGCAAAAATGTGTTTTGTCATCCTTGTAGCATTTGGAAAATAATATTTCTTCTCACAATATTTAGAAATTGCAGCTTTGCTCTCAGCAGAAATTGCACCGTGGAAATGTTTCCAAACTCTAGATGTTGGTCTCAACATTTATCTAAGAGGAAAAGAAAAAACAATTTACTGACCAGACTATAAAGAATCATTATGCTGTGATGGTGGAGAACATTAATAGGAATCATTTAAAGGTTAGAAAGATAAACAAATTTGTCAGACACATTTACCCTCTTACCTGTCAACTAAGGCCTGAGAGGACAGAAACAACTACTGTATCTCAACAATCACCCAACTGTAGGAAGTACAAAATAGAGTCCACAAGGAAACTAAATTGGAGCATTTCCCCTGCAGTACCCCCTAGTGGCAGAAGTGCATATGTCTCTTGTTTGAGAATTGCATTAAGAAGTGTTACTTGAATTGTATTCCAGGATTTGCTTTTTGTCAGCTGAGAGAACTTGCAATAATTTAAGAATTTATATAAAGTCTCAGAAATCTTTCATTAAGGTCTTCATGGTATATAGTTTGAATACCTTGTCATAGATATATTATTTATCATTGTAAAAGAAAATTTTCATTAAAAAAACAGCTTTGAAAAAAACCTGTCAGATCGTTAGTACAGCTCCAAAACGAGCTGTAAGTTTTTTCATTCAACCCACTGGGTTGAACGAAAAAAACTGTTAGTGTATACAAGGCTTAACATGTGGTTGCTGCATTAGTTATCTTTTTAAAATATAACTAAATGCAAAACTTTTTATCTTTGTTTTGGATAGAGTGGAGAGGGATTAGAACCCCTGACAGTTTTTTATTAGGCTTCATACACACAGGTGTATGTAAAAAAATAAGCAAAACGTCCGGGGCCCGATGTCAGGGAAAAATTGTCTTTTTTTTGCCGTTTTGCATCGGCGTTAATGAGCGTCGGCGGCAATAGGTGTTTTTTTTTAAAAACATTCCTCTGCTATTTTTTAACCTGAAAACATCGGCGTCTAAAACATCGGTGTCAAAAACGCTGGTTAACGCCGGTACGGCAAAACGTTACAGCCTTGGAACGTGCTGGTCCTGCATTCTAGTTACAGCTCACTAACGCCAACGCCCTCTACAGCTCAAAAACATCAGTGTTTTTATGGGGCCATTGCATAACATGGAGAGCTGCAAAAAAACGCCAAAAAAGTGGAGTCAAAAACACCCGTGTGTATGAGGGCTTACTGTCTGTGCCCCCGTTAGTGAGATTCACTCTCTCTGTTTGTTGTGTTTACCATTATTATTGAAATTGAAAGTAGAGAAAATCACAAGGTTTGGGTTCTCCCCAGAAATGTAATATAGGGAAAATCTTCCACTGGAGACACTAATTCTGGTGACCTGGGGGTCCCCTAGGGATTCCCCTAATTTTCAGGGATTTCCTCTCACTTCCTGTTTGGTTATGGGACAGGAAGTGAAGGGAAATCTCCAAAATGGGACACAGATGAAAAAAAAATATGCCACCACCAGCCACCTCACCCATCAGTCCTCAGGGGATGCGGGCAACTATTTTAAGGACTACTACAAGGAACTTTTATGATTCAATGTGATTTTAATTACTTGATTAAATGTGAGTATAACTCCCACTTCTGTACCTAATAAATTACGTTTACCATGGATAATGCACTAGGCCAGGCACCGTTTGTTCTTTCCCCTATTTCCTAGCACTTCGGACTTCCCCCGGTCGGTCAAGGCAACAGGCGGGCATTTTCCTTATCCTCATCGTACATCCCCACAGAAGTGACCACCACCATCCCACCACACGGCGCAGGAGAAATTTGCATTTACTTCAAGTGAGTTTCACTCTCTCTGTTTGTCATGTTTACCATTATTATTGAAATTGAAAGTAGAGAAAATCACAAGGTTTGGGTTCTCCCTAGAAATGTAATATAGGGAAGATCTTCCAATGGAGACACTAATTCTGGTGACCTGGGGGTCCCCTAATTTGTAGGGATTTTCTCTCCCTTTCTGTTTGGTTATGGGACAAGAAGTGAAGGGAAATCTCCAAAATGGGACACAGATGAAAAAAAATATAACAGAGGTTATAACCCTTCCATGCTCTACTTTAAGGGTGTGTTCCCCTTTATTTTACCTGGTGATCCAGCTAGTAACACACTTCCTGTCTTAGTCCTCTTGCACACTGCAGCTTGAAAAAGCTCAGTACAGCTTTTTTTTTTTACTGAGCTAAAATACAGCCCATTAATTGTATTGTGCCTATGCACGCAGGCACGTAAACAAGCGCTGTCCATTCTTCAGTAAAAAAAAAAAAGAAGAAAATTATGCTTTTTTTGGTCAGTAATTTACGCCTCATGCCTGCAAATGCTCACTTAAATATTGTGCAGAAAGAGAACGGGAGAATAAGTTTGCACGCATTTGCATGAAAATGCATGGGTGTGCGCAAAAATGTGCAAACTCATATATGCGAAAATGCGCGTAAATACATGCAAAAACATACCAAAAAAAAGTCTGGAAAAAGTACATGCTCAAACAGGAGTATGATGTGCAAGGGGCCTTAGGGTGTCTGCATTCTGGGTGAAGTAGTTAAACAGACATCTTTAGACATCAGCATTATCAGACTGGGTAAAGTCTGGGTAGAGTTAGACTAGAAGATTTAGACGGACTTTACTTACAAACTGAAGTTGAACTCCAGCTAACGCTTTATAGGCAGTTATAGAAAACAGTTTTTTGGGATAAAGGTTTTACATACATTAATATCATCTGAACATTGCAAGCACCCCTGCTACTTTGTCTGGAGAGCTTGGCCTGCGAAAGGAAGTTGAAACATAACAGACTTACTGCCCAGATCACCAGGTGAAAATAAAGGAAACACTGCTTAAAAAAGAAAAATAATGCAGCAATCACATCTAGGAATCAGAAAACTCCAGTTTAAGGCCTCATACACACGGGCGTTTTTTGACGCCGGCGTCTACTGACGTTTTTTTCTGCTCCCCATGTTAGTCAATGGACCCATAAAAAACGTCGGCGTTTTTGAGCTGTAGATGGCGTCGGCGTATCATAGAACCCATGAGCAGCGCGTTCCTTGGCTGCATCGACGTCAAAAAACGCAGCAAAACGCCAACGAACGTCAATAATAACGTCTATCGGCATTTTCCAGCGCCGGCGTTTTGTAGCTGTAACCACATGATTGGGTAATGTAAAACCAGGAAATTCCTGTGTAAAATTACCCAAGAGTCCCAGCAGCAGGTGGAATTGTGGGTATTTTATTTCCTGAAGATGGCCGAGACATGTGGGCAGAGGGAGCTCATCGAAGCTGTCCAGCAGCATCCAGAGATCTGGGATGTGTCCCACCCCAGATATGGGGACCATCATGTAAAGATAAGCAGCTGGCAGCACATCTGCCAGCAACTGGTGGCAGGATGGCCCCAGATGTAAGCGACGGAAAGAAAGAGCAAAAGTGAGTATAATGTCATTTGCAATCTCTGTTTGCTGTATTTCATAGCAATATTTTAAACCTTCTATCTGTCCTTTATTGCAGCCAAACAAATACAAAAGCGCTGGAAGTCCCTCCGTGACCGAGTCCGGAGGGAACATACCCAGGAAGTCAAAGAGTCCAGATCTGGGGCACCAGCACCAAAAAAGAAGAGACGTGCACATGATGATAGCCTTGGTTTTCTGCGGGCATATTCTGCCCGCGCGAGTAGAGAGTAAGTAATGTTCCTTACCAACCTCACCTCGGGAATAATTTCCCAGTTTAGGACCAAAGCACATCTTGCGAATCAGCACTGCGTTGCTTTAACTGACAATTTCGCAGTCGTGCGACGTTGTACCCAAACTAAATTTGCGTAATTTTTTCCCCCACAAATAGAGCATTTATTTGGTGGTATTTGATCACCTCTGCGTCATTTCTGATCACCGCTATAAACAAAAGAAAAGCAACCATTGTCTTACAAAACCCAAATTGCTTATTTTTTGCTAAAATTGAAATTCCCAAGAAAAAAACAGTTTTATCTGGTATATATCGCAATCTGCGTTTATTGATCGTTTTGCACAAAAATGGCAGCGTTTAGGGATGGTGAGAATTAATTTCTTTGGTGTTTTATTGTTTATTGTTTTCAGTAGTAATGGTGGCTATCTGCGATTTTTAGCGGGACTGCGATATTGCAGCGGACATATCAGACATTTTTTACACCTTTTTGGGACCAATGACATTTATTCAGCGATCAGAAAATGATTACTGTATAAATGAAATTGGCAGTGAAGGGGTTAACCTGCAGGAGGAGATCTAGGGGTTCACTGTGTTCCCTGGGTGTTATTACTGTGGGGGGGTTGGGCTACCATGGGCATGAGAGATCTAAATGGTCCCAGTGACAGGGATCAGTAGATCTCCCATGCCTGCACTGTCAGAATGGGGAACCGTCGTGTTTACATCAGCGGTTCCTCATTCTTTCCCTGTGGCCACTCATCGCGACTCTGCGGCAGACATCGTGTCCGGCAGAGCCGTGTGCACACTCCACAGGAGCGTGGGTTGCCACCTAGCGGCCATTTGCAGATCGCTGCCTTTTCACGGCGTTTCCCGTCCAACGTCCACACTGCGCCATAAATATGCGGTAGGCGTTGTGGAACTGCTTAATCAACCTCCTACGCTTTATTACCTCATATCGTGTATTCACCATATTGTGTTTTTTATCAAAAATGTACATGGCTAATGACAAATTGTTTTCCTAAAGCATACTACTGCGCATGCATGTGTTGCAACTGACAATATACCTAACGTCATTCTTTGCAGGACCACATCAAATATTTCACAGGCCCAGGAGGAGGCGGTGGAGGAGGAAGAGGTGACGGGGCCAAGTGCGTCCCCCATGTCAGCTGGAGAAGGACCGTCGCAGGCATCTACCCATGAGGATAGTATCCCAGAGGCACCTGTACCAGAGGTAACTGCCCATCCATTCTGTACTGCATGGTATTTCCATCTGTACAGCAACCTTCAAATCTTTTTTCTGTTTTATTTTCAGGTCCCTGTGGAGCGTGCAGTGCCTCGACATGGGGAGATGCCTGCTGAGGTCCCTTCTCGGGGTCGTGGGCGCGGGTGTGGACGTGGACGAGGAAGCACCAGCCAACTGGCTGCTATTGGCCCAAACGAGGAGGAGGTGTTAGGGCTGTTGCAGGAGATACGTCAGGAGCGGCGGAGTACCGATCCGTTTTTGGATCCAAACAATGCTACCGCCATCTTCTGCCGTTCTGTTTACCTTGGCCTGCAGGAACTTGGGGGAGATGAATCCAGGCTGTGCATGGATCGAATATATGACGTCTTAAAAGAATTTAGATATGCTAAAATGCGTGGACATCCACCTCCAATGGATCCATGCACAGTCGCAGAGGATCCCCCAATTTCCTCCAGGACAGCAACAGTCCTACCACCTCCAACCTCATACCAGCCACCTCCTCCATAACCACGTCCACTGCCCACCATGACCCAGTATGCTGACATGCCGGGTATGCCGCCAACCCCGTCACCTTTTCCGCCCTTCCCAGAATATCCACCGTCCTCCTCCTTCTACCCACCTACAGGTGCGTAAAATCGTATAGATTTAAGAAAATTCTGCAGTATATAAGCTAGGTACGTGTCGGACCTAAGTAGAGGGGGTTCAAGGACGTCCGGTTCCATTTGTCTTGCCGTCTTCTACCGCCATCGTAACAAACCTAGGTTTTTGCCTAGCCATGAGGCGGCGAGGACTGCATAGAGGACGTTGTCGGGATTGTGGAGGAGGAGCAAACCCGGTTATCGTCGGTCAACCGACCACGAAGGAGCAGGTGCAGGTGTGGGCGCGGGTGCTGGGGCTCTTCCCTGGAGTCGTCCGTAGAGGGGTACAGCTCCGTG
>BLSH010046282.1:399040-412357 GCA_018402905.1 Glandirana rugosa | reverse complement strand
ACAGGAATCGTACGCGTACAGGACAAGTCGTACTTTTCATGAATCGTAAGACATGTCCTGTGTAAGGACAAGATGTGTCCAGAGCATGCGCGTGTCCTGTACAGAATGCTAAGTACTTTTCATGCTGAACAGGACATGCGCATGCTAAGGACAAAATGAGTCCTTAGCATGCGCGTATTCTGGTCAGAATGTAATTCACTAGTAGAAATGTGCTATATAAAAAAGACATACAATCTAGTAGAATGAATAAAATGGGTTTTATTGAGAGATTAAGTAATTTATTTAAACATGATCATCTTGCCAGGACACTTCTCCATCTGGCGAGACAAAGAAAGCAGCGAACTGATCGCAAATGGTCATAACTCGAGCAGATGCTCTCAAGTCAATGTATTGATGGCGTTGCTGGGGTGTGGGTTGTGGTTCTAGACTACATGGATCACTGCTCCTTAAGAAGTTGTGTAGCACACAGCATGCAAGCACGACTTTGATCGCGTTTTCTACATCAAGCTGCATACAGGTCAATAACACCCTCCATCTTGCGCTGCAGATCCCAAATGCACATTCAACGACCTGGCGTGCTCGGCTCAGTCTGTAGTTGAAAATCTTTTTGTCATGGCTGAGTCCGTATCCACTATATGGCCTCATTAAATGTTCTGCCAGGCCAAATGCCTCATCACCGACCATCACTAGAGGTAAATTTGGCTCCTCTGTGCACGGCAGGGGTCGGCTGGGCGGGATATGCAGTTGTCCTTCATTAATGCGACGTCCGAAAGCCGATTCTCGGAATATGCGGGCATCACCCTGGCTCCCATAGGCTCCGACATCAACCGTGATACATTTTAAATATGCGTCAGCCAATGCTAAAAGCACCACAGAGAAATATTTCTTGTAATTGAAGTAACAGGATCCTGAGTGGGGTGGTTTCTTGACCCTGATATGTTTCCCATCCAGGGCCCCTATGCAATTAGGAAATTGTGTCTTTTTCCAAGAAGGTCTCCACGATATCTTCCTACAGGTCTTCGGTGGGCTCAGGCATGACCACACCATGTAGCTCCTCCCAGATAGCAATACAGGTCTCCCGGACAATTTCCGACACCGTTGCCACACCAAGTAAGAAATAGTGGTGCAAATTAACGAAGCTTTGCCCCGTTGCCAAAAACCTTGAATGTGAATATTCGAAATTACATTAGAATTAGTTTTCATGAACTAAGCCAACACTATCCTTATATTTAACACCTATGACGCACCTCAGGCTGGATTCACAAATGAACCGCATGCGGCTCACAGCAGGGGTCTGGTGCGTCCTGGTTCACCGTTTCAGGTCCGATTTAAGCCGAGATTTATGGCAGAATTCGTACCTGAAATGGACCAGAAGTCGCACAGTGTTTGTGTGAAAAAAACGCATTGGACCTGCTGTGGTGATAGGTGAACTGGCTCCATAGAGAGTCAGTTGAAATCTCATGCTATTGCGAATTGGATGATAGGAACTCGCAAACAAGTAGCAATGATGTTAAGACTGCCTTAACCACTTGCCGACCGCCAACCGCAGGTTGACAGCAACTAGGTGGCTCGATATCGCAAACCGCCGTCATATGGCGGCGGCTGCAATATCATGCACTGTGAGTGCGCGCACTGCTGGAGGCGCGCTCACTGTGTTCTGGGGGGGCCAGGGAGCGGGTGCGGCGGACTCTATCTCCGCCGGCTACCCGCGATGCCCCCCCGCAGTGAAAGAACGGAGGTCCGTGTAAGTAAACTCGGATCTCTGTTCTGTGAGGGGGGAAGGGCTGTGATTACAGCCTTCCTGTAAATGGAAGCTGTGATCACGCTCCTTCCCCTGCCAGTCAAACATACAGTTAGAACACACCCAGGGAACACAGTTAACCCTTAGCGCGCCCCTCCAGGTTAAACCCTTCACTGTCAATGGCATTTACACAGTAATCAGTGCATTTTTAACGGCCTGATCGCTGTATAAATGCCAATGGTCCCAAAACATTCTCAAAATGGTCCGACATGTCTGCTGAAATATCGCAGTACCGCTAAAAATCGCAGATCGACACCATTACTAATAAAAAAATTAATAAAAAACCCACAGAAATGAATTCTCATCATCCATAAACGCGGCCATTTGCGTAAACCAATCTATAAACGCCGAGTGCGATTTTTTTTATCACAAATATGAGGAAGAATATAAATTGGGCAAAACCGTTATAAAAAATGTTTTTTTTTTTGGGTTTTTTATTTTAAACAAAAATAAGTAATGTGCGTTTTCTTGCATTATTGTCGCTCTGCTTTTGTTTATAGCGGCGATCAGCAATGACGCAGAGGTGATCAAATACCACCAAAAGAAAGCTCTATTTGTGGAAAACAAAGGACGCAAAAATACGTTTTGGTAAAATGCCACTCAACCGCGCAATTGTCAGTTAAAGCTACGCAGTGCCGAATCTCAAAAAGTGCTCTGGTCCTAACGTGTGAAATCCTTCCAGGGCTAAAGTGGTTAACCTATCCCCTAAAAACCCCTATTCAGAAACATACAACCTTGACTATATCCTATATATGGTACACCCCACCCCTGACTATATCCTATATATGCTACACCACACCCCTGACTATACACTATATATGCTACACCCTACTCACACCCCTAATGTGTTATAAAATAAAACTTACCGCAGTGTCACCAGCAGACGTTCCTCAGGTGACACGGAGCGATGCATCACGGTGTCCGTCCTCATCAGTCTGGGCCGGAGCTTCTCCAGTAAAGAATCAAATGCTGACACTGTCATACGGGAAAAGTTGTGAAACTTTTCCGGATACACGCGCAGTTCAGCAAAGATACTTGCGTAGTACCCCACCGACTGGCGTTGGGACACCATAGGGTGTACCCAGAAACGTCTTCTGCTCCTGCTGATCCTCTCCTCCTCCTCCAACGCTCTCCTCCTCCGCAACCTCCGCAAAATGATCAGCAGAATCGCCTCATCGACCTTTTGCATGAATGGATCCATGACAAAAGAATCGCAAATGACTCGCAGAAAAACGCAGAAAACTCCAAAACACTCATAACACTCTCTCCTCACTCTCTCCAACCAAAATGGCATCGTCACATGGTCTCCAACGTTTTTTATTGTGTTCCATTTGCATTGTGGGTAATTTGGGAGTGAATAAATTGTTGTGGGATGTCTCTTTAAAAAAAACGCTGGTTGACGCCGACGCCACGAAACGCTGCTAAACGCCACGAAACGCCAACAAAAAACGTCGCAAAACGCTGACGTTTTTAGGCCGACGTCGCCTGGCGTCTCTTCTGTCACAAATTTAATTATTTCACATACGCCCGTGTGTATGAGGCCTAATAGATTATTGTTTTTCGGTTTAATCTCCTAGATCAGGGGTAGGCAACCTGCGGCCCTCCAGCTGTTGTGGAACTACATTTCCCATGAGGCATTGCAAGGTTGGCAGTTACAAGAGGTATGATGGGACTTGTAGTTCTGCAACAGCTGGAGGGCCGCAGGTTGCCTACCCCTGTCCTAGATTGTAAGCTCTAATGAGCAGCGCTCTCTGATTCCTCCTGTATGTATTGAATTGTATTGTAACTGCTGTCTGCCCTCATGTTGTAAAGCGCAAACTGTTGGCACTATATAAATCCTGTATAATAATAATAATTCCACTTTAAGTTGAGTTACTAACCACCTGAATCACAACAATGGAATAACAGAACTACAAATCATTTGCAGGTAAAACTGTTTGTATCTCAACTGTATGTTTAGTTGTCTCAGGTTCAGTTTTAACAGCCTTTCTGGATAGATAAACAAGAAAAGTAGATAAAATACTGTTTCAGGCTCCCTCCAGGTCTGACATTGCTAATGTGAGAAACGCTTAGGCTGGGTTCACACTATCCAACATTTAAACGGTCTGACTTTGATCCTACTTTGCTGTGCGATTTACGGTCCTACATAGGGTCAAAGTCGGATCGATTTTCTGTGAACAGGGATCTGACTTTGATCCCAACAATACCAGGCACCTTGTGCTCTGGGGACCTTGAAGGGGAACTCCACACCAAATTGAAAACAAAAAAAAACACATGGGGTCCCCCTCCAGGGGCATACCAGGTCTGGTATTGATTTTAAGGGGAAACCCGCGCCAAATTGAAAAAAAAAATGGCATGGGGTCCCCCCCCCAAAATCCATACCAGACCCTTATCTGAGCACGCAGCCCGGCAGGCCAGGAAAGGGAGTGGGGACGAGCGAGCGCCCCTCCCCTCCTTGACCATACCATGCCGCATGCCCTCAACATGGGGAGTATGGGTGCTTTGGGGCAGGGGGGGGGGAATCTGTGCCCCCCCCTCCCAAAGCACCTTGTTCCCATGTAGATGAGGACAAGGGCCTCTTCCCAACAACCCTTGCCGGTGGTTGTCGGGGTCTGCGGGCAGGGACTTATCGGAATCTGGAAGCCCCCTTTAACAAGGGGTCCCCCAGATTCCGGCCCCCCATCCTATGTGAATGAGTATGGGGTACATTGTATGCTTTGGGTGGTGACCTCACAAGGGGACGGGGCCTCCAGATGATGTCACCCGGTGGCCCCACCCACATGCCAATATAAGTCACTGCACAGTGCGGAGACACCATTTGTGCAGGAGATCGTGTGGAGTCAACATGGGAAGAAGGAAGAACAGAGGTATGAGGACAGTAGAGAAGACCGGCAAGAGAGCAGAAGATGCCGCAGAGAGGGAGAAGACCCGCAAAAGAGCCAAAGACGCCGGAGCTGATTTAATAAAATTATTTAAAAACCTGTGTAGTGTTTTTTTTTTTTACATTTTCCTTTCAGGTGAATGGGTAGGGGTACAATGTACCCCATACTCATTCACATAGGGTGGGGGGCCGGAATCTGGGGGACCCCTTGTTAAAGGGGGTTTCCAGATTCCGATAAGTCCCTGCCCGCAGACCCGACAACCACCGACAAGGGTTGTCAGGAAGAGGCCCTTGTCCTCATCAACATGGGGACAAGGTGCTTTGGGGCGGGGGGGGGCACAGAGCCCCCCCTGCCCCAAAGCACCCATACTCCCCATGTTGAGGGCAACATGGTATGGTCCAGGAGGGGGTGCTCGCTCATCCTCACCCCTCTTCCTGGCCTGCCAGGCTGCGTACTCGGATAAGGGTCTGGTATGGATTTTGGGCGGGGGAACCCCACGCCATTTTTGAAAAAAATTTGGCGTGGGGTTCCCCTTAAAATCCATATCAGACCAAAGGACCTGGTATGCCCCTGGAGGGGGACCCCATGCCGTTTTTTTTTTTAATTTGTCGTGGAGTTCCCCTTCTAGATCCCCAGAGCACAAGTCGCATGCCAAAGTCGGATCAGTGAAGACAATTATTCGACTTTGATCTGACTTCAATTCTTTTCAATGGGCTAAAGTAGGCTCAAAGTCAGACAAAAGTAGTACAGGAACCTTTTAAAAAGTCGGTCCGACTTTGAAAAACACAAGTCGGACCAGTTAAGACAGCTCTCATAGGGAATCATTGTTTTTGTGACGTAATGCGACTTGTGCTCCTAATGTTGGTCCAAGAATTGGACTAGTGTGAACCCAGCCTTAAAAGGAATATGGAGCAGCAGGTTGTATTGCAGCCTATTACTTATTAATACATCCAGATCAACAGTTTTGTGGGCATACGTTTTAGCACAGGTCCACTTTAAAGTCGTGTACCCTTTATGATATATCTATTTTTTTATGCACATTTTATATTGACAAAATTTGCTTTGCACAAAGAGCAGCTTTAAGCGAAACTACAATCTACTACAAAACTACAATCTTCCAGAGGGTGTGGGAGCAAAGTTGTGAAATCCTGCCAGAACGCAGCCAGCAGCAATATTATAACTCAGCCAGTTGTTCTTTATTGTCTTACAGAATTGTCAATCCAGCTACAGCTATGCCCACACCCATTTACAATACAATCTTTTTACATAAGCTTGTATATGTCGTCACATCACATTCCAAAAACGATGTACTCATCTGAACTCTTCTAATTGCACAGCAGTTTCACTGAGATAGTTTACACATAAGTTATCATTAATATCATAAATAGCTTTACATTGTTTGATAAGCTTGTTTTCTTCCTTAAAAAGAGGTGACAAACTACAAATACATTTCTAGACTACATGCAACCCCTTATGAAGTCAATGGCAGGACTCCAGGAAAATGTAGCTCACATTTTTGTGGCTTTCAAACAAATCTGGAACAATAATATGACGCTACATAACCCTTTGTGTCTCAACAAATATTTCTAGGTTTATGACAAAGTGCACTTTAAAGCTTAAAGAGACTTTACAAAAAATGTCTGCAGGTATGAAGTGCAAGCACCTAGAGATTCCTCCACACATCTGCAGCAGGCACCAAATTACAATTGAATTCTGGGTTGATCTGACAGACAAATCTGACACTTCCCCTTTCAGCTACCTAGTGTTTCCCACACATCCCCACTGCACCATCACTATGATGGGTTGGTTTACTGACCAATCAAAATGTGTAGGAGGCAGGAAGGGGTGGGTGAGTTTCTGCGCACAAGATAGCACAAGATTTGGCCTTAAGGGCAAGGTCCTGAAGACCTTTTTTTGGCACTGACAGCGTCTCTTTAAATTGGTTCTAAAAGCAAGACATTTTTTACCTTCTAACATTCTAAAAAGTAAGAGATGTGTGAATCCCCCATACATGGTCCTTTAATAAAAATATCAAAGAAAACACCCAGTCTCTCTTGTCCATATCAATTTCTCAAAATCAAGAATTACAAATAAAAAAATCTTCAAAACGCCATACCAGTGCTTCAGTGATTGGCAATTTGCACGTTTTACATTGATGTCGCAGCCAGACTAGTTCTTCCCAGCCATCATTCACAAGTATACCTTTCTCTGCACTGACAACTACCCAAAGTTGGATATGAAAGAGCAAGAAAAACTCCAATAGTGTAATCCAGCAAGAGCAAACAACTTTATTGAAGAATTAAAACCACTCACAAGGATAAAAGAAATTACTTGCATATCAATCCAGCTCTCTATAAGACCCTAGTGATAGCGCCTTGCATTAGGTAAAAAATGTCCCAGCAGTAGTTATATCGTACTTATACCCCCACACACACACACCTTCATTGGCTCCTACTGCTGTCAATCAAATTCTATGGGGAGGGTGCCAGGCCAAGTAGCACTGAGTGTGTCTATGGATGCGTACAGTCCGGCTTGGGGTGCCCACAACAGTCAGCTTGCATTGGGGGCACACCAGAAGAGGGGTATGGGACCGGACTGCTCAATAACATTCTAGAGAGCAGGTAAGTATAACATGTTTTTGTTTTTAGGAAAAAAATTCTTATAACCACTTTAACTCCAGAAAAACATCTAAAACCTCCATTAAACACTTCCTGCCAAGTGACGTCATATGACTTTGCGGACTTTGAGTGTGGATATCTGAATGATGCCTGCAGCTACCAGCATCATTCAGATATCTTCTTTTAGCTCCGGCGATTCCCTGCACCGTAAGAACAATCATAGTGGCTGTTCAGCAACTTGATCATTCTTACAGGCAGCGGAAGGGGACGTCCCCCACATCCCTCTGGTGCTTCTCCCTGCTCGCCCGTATGATTGGTGTCAGGGAGAAGGAATCCATCCTTGCCGGAAGTTTACCATAGAGCATCCGGCGGGCCAGAGGGCCCTCGGACGTCACTATGATCTTTCGGAGGCTGGGTGCGATGTTATGATGTCAATCCCAGCTGGAAAGCCAGGATAGTTTTTTTCTTTTTTTTTTTTTCAGGATTCCCAGCCTAGAGGCGAGATCTGAGGACTTACTGACCCCAGATCTCGCTGTAAAGAGGACCTGTCACGCACTATTCCTATTACAAGGGATGTTTACATTCCTTGTAATAGGAATAAAAGTGATCAAAAAAAAAAAAAAAGTAAAAAAAAGTGTCAAAATAGAAAAATATTTTTATGCAAGAAATACAGCGCTCCTGCTCCCTTATTTGGACAATTAAATTTGCAGTTTAAATGTCAGTGCACACTTGCCCTGTGCTAAATGTGCTGTACATAAAGTGACATATGATTAAAGTGCTATATTTTTACCTTTCATGTGCAGTTAGCAAATGTGACAACAAAATTTGACAAAATATGTGCACTATTTCAAATAAATTATTGTTCAATAGATAAATAAATTGATGATTATTAATATCAACTTAATAGGAAAAAATTATAAAAATAAATAGGATAAAATAGTTAGAAAATGTGACAACAAAATTTGACAGAATATGTGCACTTTTTCAAATAAATTATTGTGCAATAGATAAATAAATTGATGGTTATTAATATCAACTTAATAGGAAAAAATTATAAAAATAAATAGGATAAAATAGGAGAAATATATAGAATTAAAGCCCCAATAGGAAAAAAAGTGCTTCAGTGCTCAAAGTGCTTCTTCAGAAACTTGTGACTTTTGTGGTCCACATGCCATCAGCCCGCACTCACCAAATAGGTGCTATGTGACAAAAGGAGTCTTGCATGAATTGCTAAATGCCGGAGTAATACTGAAAATACCAAAAAAGAAGCCCAGTAGTAAAAATTGTGGTGTCCTCTAACAGTAGTGGTCAGTGTAGAAGCAACACTCTACATTGCTGGTTAGGGGAAAATTGCATTTGTGGTCATTGTAGGTGGGAAATCAATCTGCTAACTGAACATGGAACACCTATCAACTACAGTTGGAACCCTAGGATTATGTAGAACCCTGGTTGAGAAAGGCTGAGCTAGAGCATACCTGACTGAGGGGTCAATTTGCTAACGGTTACCGCATGCGATAACATGGTCACATAACTCATTTGCATGAATTATTGCATGCAATAAAAAAATGTTCAATACACAAAAAAATTTAACGATTGTGCAATATTTAACACAAAATGAAAAATACGGTAAGCTCTTCAGTCCGGTTCACAAACGGAACAGAAAATAAAAAAGCATGCAATATTTATCACCAGGGTTTTGCTGGCAGTATCACATCAGTAATCTGTTGTTAAGGACACTACAGCTGACTCGGAAGCCGGCCATAGCATCCTTAACAACAGATTACATATCAGCTGTCAGCGGGTTCCCTGTTGACAGCTGAATGTAAACAAAATATGCCGACAATCAAAAATTTTGAAAAAAAAAAACAGCTCAGAATCCCCCCCCCCCCCCCAATGCATACCAGGCCCTTCGGGTCTGGTATGGGTTTTAAGGGGAACCCCACGCCAAATTAAAAAAAACGCACGGGGTCCCTCCCCACATTCCATACCAGACCCTTATCCAAAAATACAGCACAGCAGGTGAGGAAAGGGAGGGGCAAGCAAGCGTCCCCCCTCCTCAACATGGGATGAGTTATCTATTGTTTAACGTAAAAAAAAAAAAATGGACCCTGTTCCTTTAAAGCATGTTATACAGCACAGTGCTTGTGCTGTGTAATTTGGCCCCCTGCATCACCTGAAATACTTGACTGATCCTGACAGTTTCTCTGTGCTCACGTGACCGGCCGGCTCTCTCCTGCTCCCCTACCGACTGACGTCAGCGAGGGAATCTTGGCCCAGCCCGCTGCATCTGTCAGAAAGGGAGAGGAGAGAGCCGGCTGGTCACGTGAGCGCTGAGAGGCGCTCTGAAATGACATATAAATCGGCATTTGTTTCATAAAACACAGACACAGGAGTACCTATTGTTAGGAGACAAAGAGGATTATATGAAGTTCTTACAGTGGGTTCACAACCACTTACTTTAACCACTTCAGCCACTTTGTAGGAAAAAATGGCAAAAAAAAAAAAAAATAATAATATTGCATACACAATTGCTATGCACACCATATTGTAATTGAATATTATTAAAAAATTGCCTTACCTTTTCAATTGCAGCTCTGTAATCTTCTGTAAAATTCAATGCATATGGCAACCTGGAGGTGTTCTGTACACAGTTGGTGTATGGAACACCCCCACAAATGTATTTTTCAGCTTGTGTGATTGGTGCACAGATTTTTCCAGAAGTCTGAACTAAATGCTGATACACACTATAAGAAAATCAGGGGCAAGAATGTTTGGTTTTTCTCAGTGTTTCACAGCAAGTCGGAATCGAGGAAGGAAATAATGTACAAAAACTCTTCACAAAGGCTTTGTTTTTGGCTGTTTATTTCTGATCATGTGCACTCTTTCGTATCTGATTTTTCTGATATCAGACCAATGCTGCATCCACCTAGTTAAGTATGATTCCAGAAAAAAAAGATACCCCATACTTCTCTTTTAAGGTGAAAAAAATGTGTTCAGAACCACTTTAATATAATCTTCAGGTCTCACAGAACCCCTGTTAAAACCAATTCATCAGGGACCAGTATTAAGAAAATGCCCCTTATATTGGTGATTAGTGGGAAGAAAGCCCCTTTGCAATTGTGGTCACAATGCAACGCTTACAAGCAGATAAAAAGACCAATGGTGTCATGCCACTGGCACAGCCAAGTGGCGTAGGCCCTGGAACTATCGCCATCAAATGGAAGGTCAATCAGCCAGAGCTCCATAGAACTCTGGTTGAGAATGGATTCTCTAAGGTAATTGGAATATCCCTTGATCAACAATTGATAGTGTTATTTAATTTATAGCTATTATTTTGCCTTAAGAAATATAGTATATCCAGTCCTTTTTTTGTTGAAACAATCAACAGAGTTGGCTAGTAATTGCCCTGTGGAAGTCTATTTCACGCTTTCAAAACTATTACTATAAAGAAGCCTTTCAGCACATGGAGATTAAAGTGGTTGTAAAGGAAATCTTAATGCATTCTATGCATTAAGATAAAAAGCCTTCTGTGTGCAGCAGCCCCCCACCCCCCCCCTAATATTTACCTAAGCCCCATCTTGATCTCTGGATGTTGCACGAGAGACTCAGCTGTCCGGGACTCTCCCTCCTCATTGGCTGAGATGACAGTGAAGCGCCATTGGCTCCCACTGCTGTCAATCAAAGTCAGTGAGCCAATGAGGAAAGAGAGGGGGTGAGGCCAGGCCATGGCTCCGTGTCTGAATGGACACAGGGAGTTGCGGCTCGGCTCGGGTGCTCCCATAGCAAGCTGCTTGCTGTGGGGGCACTCAACAGGAGGGAGGGGCCAGGAGGGCCGAAGAGGGACCCGAGAAGGCAGGGCTGGCCCAAGACATTGTGCTGCCTGGGTCCAAGAATGAAATGCTGCCCCCCCAAAAAAAAAAATTAACACCCACCAAAAGGCCCCCACATCCCTTATTTTATATCATGATAATTCAAACTAAAATTACATTTATCAGAAAGTAAGATTTACATGCATCAGCACCCCTACTTCACATCAGGAGCTCCATACTTTGCATCAGGAGCTCCGTACTTCGCATCAGGAGCCCCCTTTCACACCATAAGCCCCTAATTAACATCAAGAGTCTCCTTTTACATCAGAAGTCCCCCCCTTTATATTAGGAGTCCCGCTTTGCATCAGAAGTCCCCCTTCAACATCAGAGTCCCTCTTTACATAAATAGCCTCCTACTGAACATCAGGTGTCTCCCTTTATGCCCGAATCCCTCTTTACATCAGGAGTTCCCCTTCACATCAGCAGTGACCATTTAAACCAGGAGCCCCCTCACATACCTAATACAGCAGCTGATCTTGCTCTCCACTAAGTTTATGCCATTGAATCAGAAGGCCTGGAACTGCAGGCGATTAGGAAAGGTCTACCACTATCACATGAATCAGAATTTCCTGATTGGCTGCAGTTCCAGGCTATCTGATTGGGTACACATTATGACAATGACAGCCTAACATACTGAACTGCGGGATCAACTGTCAGGAGAAATCCTTCAGTGTGCTGTTGTCTCCCATGACACTTGTGGTCATCCTCACTGTACTTTCCTGGCACCACCTTTGTTGGCCCAGTTCTCCACCAGCTTGTTAGTCTTTACCTGGTCCAGAGTGGCCCCCTCTTTGGCCGATCTCACCCGCAGCTTTGATTCTTCTACCCCCCCCCCCCATGTGCGTGCCCATGTCCTCTTCCTTCGTGCAAGTGCCCAGGTTCGACCCCGGTGCTGTCCCTGAACATACACAGGCTGGTGAGGTCAACAAGCAGCCCACCAGTTCTGACCTCCATCACCACCAGCAGCAGTTCGACAGCCTAGAAACTTTTGCACCCGAAACTATCTTTTCCATGTGGAGTGAGATTAGGAGCCTGCTCAGCTACTGACGCCTGCCTGCCATTGGCTGAGCCAGGGAGGGGATGGGGGGCGTGCACAGCCTGAGGAAAGCAGTGTGGCCTTTGTATGGGGCATCAGAGTGGCCTTGGGGGAATCTGTCACCCTACCCCCGTTAGGGTGACCACATTTCCAAACTGCCATTCAGGGACAATTTTACCAAGGACCAGGGGGGTCTAAGGGTTGACAGGGAATTCAGTGGTGGGGGTGATTTGGTTAGTGTTAGCACTTAAATCGTCCCGTCACCATGCTTGATATGGTGTTAGGATGATCAAATCACATTATTTCTATTACTACATTGTAATATATAATGAAATAGTTAAATTCACCAAAATGCAGAATCATTGGGAACTCTGAGCTTGTAATTTGCCACCAGATGCATCATGTCACTTGCCACTGTCGCCTGCCATCAGATGCAGCATGTCATTTGCCACTGTTGCCTCTCACCAGATGCAGTGTGTCACTTGCCACCATCACCTGCCACAAGATGCTGCTTGTCACTTGCCACCATCGCTTGCCACCAGATGCAGTGCGTCACTTGCCACCGTCACTTGCCAACAGATGCAGCGCATCACTTGCCACCAGACGCAGCGCGTCACTTGCCACAAGATGCAGCGTGCCACTGTCGCTTGCCACCAGATGCAGCGTGTCACTTGCCACCGTTGCTTGCAACCAGATGCAGTGTGTCACTTGCCACCGTTGCTTGCAATCAGATGCAGTGTGTCATTTTCCACCCTCGCCTGCCACTGGATGCGTGTCACTTTCCACCATCGCTTGCCACCAGATGCAGTGTCACTTACCACCATCTACTGTCACCAGATGCCGTGTCACTTGCCACCAGATGCAGCGTTTCACTTGTACCATCACTTGCCACCAGATGCAGCATGTCACTTGCCACCTTCCCTTGCCACCAGATTCAGCGCGTCACTTGCCACCAGATGCAGCCCGTCACCTGCCAAGAGATGCAGCGCGCCATTTGCTACCGTCGCCTGCTGCCAGAAAGAGGGCAGGGAGAGAGAGAGGGGGCAGAGAGGGGGTGACAAGGAGTGGGGCACAGACAGGGGGTACAGGGAGTTCGTTGCCACCGTTCACT
>BLSH010046282.1:384029-394255 GCA_018402905.1 Glandirana rugosa | reverse complement strand
TAAAAACCCCAAAAATGAATTCTCATCATCCGTAAACGCGACCACTTTTGCGCAAACCAATCAATAAACGCCGATTGCAATTTTTTTTATCGCAAATATGAGGAAGAATATAAATCGGCCAAAAACGGTGAAAAAAAATGTTTTTTTATATTTTTTTTTTGGATTTGTATTTTAGGAAAAAGTAAGAAATTTGGGTTTTTTTGCAAAATTGTCGCTCTTCTTTTGTTTATAGCGGCCATCAGAAATGACGCAGCGGTGATCAAATACCACCAAAAGAAAGCTCTGTTTGTGGGAAAAAAAGGACGCAAATTTTGTTTGGGTACAACGTCGCACGACCGCGCAATTGTCAGTTAAAGCGACGCAGCGCCGAATCGCAAAAAGGGCTCCGGTCCTAAAGCTGGAAATCCTTCCGGGGCTGAAGTGGTTAAGATGCAATGAAGCGCTGGCCTTGAGGTGGAAGGATAACAGAAATGTGCACATAATGTCCACCATCCATGATGACACCACAGTTGATGTTCAAAGAAGACGAGGTCCCATTGAAAAGCCAATCTTGTGTCCAAGATTACAATCTGTACGGGGGTGGGGGGGGGGGTGGATTTCAACGACTAAAGGATTCAGCCCTATTTGGCAATAAGGAGGTCCCATTTCTGGTACAAGAGACTAACAATTTATCTATTCTATTTGGCCATTTATAATGCATATACAATCTTTACCAAATCCACAAAAAGCCCTACCCCCTTCCTAAAATTAATCAAAGAAGTTGTCACATCCCTCATCTATCAACAAAGCCCCCTCCCCCCAGAAAACCTTTGCTCTGATGTGGTTAGCCAACACTTCCCGAAAAACATTCCACCATCTGAAGCAGGCTGAAGATGCCAAAAAAGATGTCGCGTATGCACAAAAAGAGGATTTCGAAGAGATACCAGCTACCATTGTCCCCAGTGTCCCTTCTAACTCGGCCTTTGCATTAGTGAATGCTTCCGAATTTACCACACATCCCTAAAATATTAGCCCATATATTATCCCATTTTCATCATTTGTGCTGACCATTTTCCATGCTTCCTCAAATAACCATGGCACTGCCTTCCACGTGAACTGACCCTGGCCTGTTTTTCGACTATGAAAAAAAAAAAAATGTATATTTGTTCCGCGCAACCGGATCAGATATGCTCTAAGAGCTGCTGCCACCACCGAACTGCCCAAACGAGGGTAGTAGGTAAATATAAAGAAATTAAGATGGTATTGGCGCTGCTCTTTTATGTATTTGTATAAATGTTGAGAAAAATTATTTTTTGTGAAAAATTTTCCAGTATGCTGGCAATAAAATGTATTATTTTTGAATCATCCAGTTGTTGAACTGGGCTGCAGTACTTAGTTATTTTGGGTCAATGTAAGAAATGTTGGTGGGTCATATTATACAGTGTAAAGGTGCAAATGGCTGATTTGTATTGCAGTACAGAAACTCCTACCCAATATTGGTGTGTGGGTTAAGGCAATCGAAGTTAAATTCCAAGTGTAGCTGATCGTTCTGTGCACACAAACCGCTTCCACATGGTTTAATCCTTGGGAAATGGTGAGGAGTAGGAGAAGGGAGCCCTGTGACCAGAGGAATCAAGGAGTGCCATATCTAGTGAGCACAGCGGGAGCTGTGCACTCCTTCCAAAGCGTGGACCCCTTGAGTGGGGAACATTTTTCTGGTAAGCAGGTACACTCTCTTTCTGGAGGGATCACCCGGCGAACGGATTGAAGACACCACAAGTCACTATCTATAAGATTCACTGGAAGAGCCCACATAGAAAGTCACTTCACTATTGACCAGAGAAATATAAACTGATTGGAACTGCTGTGTGTGATTTAAGTCTGGCATAAACTTTTTCAAACTTTTTCATACTGTGGCACATTTATGCACCTAGCACTTTAAAAAGTTGAGTAAGAAATATAAAAGTCTTATCACCTTGTTCATAGAGATCCAACTACTGCATAAGTGTTCCGTTTCAAATAATGGGTATTTGACCTACTTTACAGTTTACCTTGTTCATATATTTTGCCTTTTCTTGATTGTTGCTTTTGTATTTGATTATTGTTATACTTGGAATTTAACTTCGATTGCCTTAACCCACACACCAATATTGGGTAGGAGTTTCTGTACTGCAATACAAATCAGCCATTTGCACCTTTACACTGTATAATATGACCCACCAACATTTCTTACATTGACCCAAAATAACTAAGTACTGCAGCCCAGTTCAACAACTGGATGATTCAAAAATAATACATTTTATTGCCAGCATACTGGAAAATTTTTCACAAAAAATAATTTTTCTCAACATTTATACAAATACATAAAAGAGCAGTGCCAATACCATCTTAATTTCTTTACATTGGGAAGAATTACCCCCTTACAGATAGAGAAGAGATCAATGGCATCAAGGGGAACTTATCTGTGAGGTAGAAATTACTCATGGCTCAAGGAACCCCTAGCAACTATTATTGTTTATACAATCTAATCTTATATAGATTATACAATCTAAACATTATATTTCTTGGGCGGCACAGTGGTGTAGTGGATAGCACTTTCGCCTGGTAGCAAAAGGGTTGTTGGTTCGAATCCAAACCATGACACTACCTGCCTGGAATTTGCATGTTCTCCCTGTACCTGCGTGGGTTTCCTCCGGGTACTCTGGTTTCCTCCCACACTCCAAAGACATGCTGGTAGGTTAATTGGCTCCTGTCTAAATTGGCCCTAGTATGTGTATGAATGTGAGTTAGGGACCTTAGATTGTAAGCTCCTTGAGGGTAGGGACTGATGTGAATGTACAATATATATGTAAAGCGCTGCGTAAATTGACAGCGCTATATAAGTACCTAAAATATATAAATATATATATATATTTCTTACATTCTGGCAGGGGTCTGACTCTGAAATTTTGACCATGTATGTAGGGATACTTGAAGCCACTGCTTCAAAGGCTTGATATAAATACCCATGCTTGCTGCACTATAGTTTTAGGACAGTATAAGTGGCCACAGCCCCGTGGCCATCAGGGACCACTAAAATATAAAAGCTCAGCTCACTCTTTTCCATGAGTATGCTTGGGACCATCATCTTGAGCCAAAGAGAGTGGCCCTTATGACAGGCAGGTCTGGCCTCAACTGCAAACAAAAGAAGTAATTTTTGTACAGACTTTTTCTAAAAATGTTTGGCAAAGGAAGGTCAACATTCTTTGGGGGTGCCACTATGTCCACAACCACTATCTTCATTCATTTTAATTGTAGTTATAGAGGATTTTATAGCAATTCAAGGAAAACTGTAATTTTTACAATACAGTCAAAGCATCAGGACACACAATCGCTGTCAAGGGGCATATTTAGTCAATTAGTAGCCTTAACGCAAATCTCTCCCTTCAATTAAAATTGCCTCCTTTTTTGAAAAAAAAAAAAAACATACTTTTCTTTCCTATTAATAATATTCATGACTAGTTCCATTTTTGCCAAGAGACCAGCACAAGTCTAGACAGGACAGCAGGGAAATTGAATAGGGTAGAACTGTATAATGGTTTAGGATTGAATAAAGAGTATCATGCCATGATTACCAGTTGTTAAATGTTATGATTAAATTTAAATAAAAGTAGTGAATAAGCAAGAATGAGAGAGATCCAAATAGCTTGATTTCAGTAGGTTTAAGGTTTTAATAAAAAAGATGTTACTATGGTTACTAGAATCCCTGCACACATTGACATTAATGATGTGGCACTCTGGTGTTATTGAACACTGGCGATGGAAAATATATCTGCAGTAAAAATAAAGTAGCCTTTACATGATAAGAATGTACTGCAATATTAACTGCAGATATAAAACATAGCACTAGGACTGCACTTAGCTGTGCATTTTTTTTTGTATAGCGATGCATCATTTTCCTACTACTCCAAATTACATTCTCTGCCATCCTGGAAGCTGGCTTCACACTTATACATGCACATTTTGCCATGCGTTACATGCTGTACATTGTGCATTGCCTTGTATTTCCAATCATTTTAATTGGCACCACAATGCACATACAGCGAGTAAACAAAAGCACTTGCTTCTCAGCACACTGCAACTAAGATAAAGAATACGTGCGTTGCCTTGCAATACTCTGAAAGATAAAATAGTTATGCTTTATGTTATGTGAACATGTGTATCAGGCTCTCTGATAATGAAAAGGCAATGCACTACAAGTTGACACACCAAAAAATGCGAAGCCATGTAGAGAAATATTGCTTCTTTGTGACGGGACACAGTGGATCATCCGCAAAAGGTACAGAGCCAATGAGAGTGACTGTACGTTTTGCCCAATCACAGGACTGTGTGCACACAGGCACGCACAGGGGATCAGTACTGTGTAAAACATATTCATTATGCCCTGTGAGTAGGTACTGCTGTGTCATAGATTTCACAGAGCCTGCCTTCTGAACTACAGAGGTACTGAGAGGAGGGGTATCAGGAGGTGGAGTCAGTACAAGAATCACTGCTTGCAAGCAGCAAGGTACCATGGGATATGTAGTGTTTAGAAATGTATTTATTTATTATTTATTTATTTATTTCAGGTACTTATATAGCACTGTCAATTCTATGCAGCGCTTTACTTATACATTGTACATTCACATCAGTCCCTACCCTCAAGGAGCTTACAATCTAAGGTCCCTAACTCACATTCATACATACACATACTAGGGCCAATTTAAACAGGAGCCAATTAACCTACCAGCATGTCTTTGGCGTGTGGGAGGAAACCAGAGTACCCGGAAGAAACCCACACAGGCACAGGGAGAACATGCAAACTCCAGGCAGGTTGTGTCATGGTTGGGATTCGAACCAGTGACCCTTTTACTGCCAGGCGAATCCACTACACCAGCTGCAAAGCTTGCAAGGAATCCAGAAAGTTGTGAAAAGTGATGGACAGCAGACAGCACTCACAAAATGAAAGATTGTTCATGTTTTTCACATTTATATTGTCAAAAATAACAAATGTTTGTATTGCTAATATAATGCTGATGCTATAAAATGAGAGTTCCAGCTGGATGTAAACACTATCAGAATGAACCCCCACTTCAGTAGGGGGAACCTGTAGTGAATACTAATAAAGTGCAAGTGCTGAACACATCATTATTGGTGTATGCCAGGAGCTCATATTATAAAGCACGTAGCTACACAATCATTAAGTGTACTGAACGTAAACTAACACATATATAAATGACAATAAAAATATGTGCAAATCTCCTATAAAAAAGTGCAAAACATGTGTCTTTGTGTAAATAAAGTGTCTTTGTGCATAAAGCTTTTCAGTCCCAACAAGGTCTTCTTTAAAACCAGGATGAGGAGGGATAAACACAAGCCAGTTCCAGAATAAAACTTCAAATTCCAAAAGTGACAGATACGATCCTTCACCACACAGTGCCCCCGAATGGTCAATCCTACTCACCTTAAATCTTTTCATAAAATAAGAGTGTATGCTGTGACCATAAAACCTACTTAAAAAAAAGCTATAGCCATGACATATATTAGCATGTTTGGGGCAGTGAGTTAAAAACAAAGGCATTTTTCTAGCTCCATGTGCTAACTTATATTTTTATTGCATTATATTGTATTACAAATCCACATGTTAAGCCCAGATAAAATGTCATCCTGATCTCATTGTTACAATGTTAATCACGAAAACTATGAGTTGCTAATCTTCATTAATCCATTAGAAGCTGATTAAATGTTTCGGGGAATGACAGTTTTCATAGACTTTAATTGCAAACAAGCAGAAATCATCATCCTTTACTATACAGATTATAATAAACTATTAAAAATGGATCAGTTATAGCTTTCTCTGGGTTAATGCACCTCAATGCTGTTTGTGTTATGTAGTCCTTAGGGTCAGTTCACACAGGGGTGACTTGCGCTCTGATTTGAGTCGCCTCAAGTCGCCCCAAGTCGCTTGACAAGTGAAATCCCATTGAAATGAATGGGAGCCTTCTTAACCAGTTCAATACTGGGCACTTTTACCCCCTTCCTTCCCAGACCAATTTTCAGCTTTTTGTGCTCTCGCGCTTTCAATGAGAATTGCGTGGTCATGCTACACTGTACCTAAATTAAATTCTTATCATGTTGTTCACACAAATAGAGCATTCTTTTGGTGGTATTTAATCACCACTGCGTTTTTTATTTTTTGCGATATAAGTGAAAAAAGAGCGAAAAATTTGAAAAAAAATACAATATTGTCTACTTTCTGTTTTAAAAGAAATTCAATAAAATCACATTTTGTGATACATTTATGCCAAAATGTATTCTGCTACATGTCTTTGTTAAAAAAAAATCTGAATAAATGTATAATAATTGGTTTGTGTGATCAAGGACAGATGTACGCAGATAATCATGTACAGATGTGCGCAGATGATCACACGGACATATGTGTGCAGGTGATCATTGGGACAGATGATTTTACTGGGACATATGTGGGACAGGTTTTTTTATTGTGTGGGGACACTGTGGGGTGACACTGTGGTGGGGGGGGGGAGTGTGGGGACATGTGTGGAGACACTAAGGACATGTGTGGGATGACACTGTGGGGGGCACTGTGTGAGGACACTGGGACTCATACACACTGATCACTGCCGGCTGCAGCGATCCGCTCTCACTCTCCTCACTGACAACTTCCAACTGAGGAGAGGGAGAGCCAATCGCCTAGCAACCGGCTTTCTGTTTACATCACTTGATGGCTGTGATTGGACACAGCCATCATGTGATCAGGAGGGCTAATCACAGAGTCCTCCTGCCGATCTGAGATGCACTGTGTCCGGGTGACACGAGCGAATCGGGATCGCGCTGCTGCACAGGCACGTGCGATCCGGCTCCTTCTGAAGTACATTCCTAAACGTCCACTCAGAAGGAGGAAGCGCCCACCTGGCCGTATATATATGCAGTGGCCGGGTGGGAAATGGTTAATGTACGCTACTGAGTCGCTCCGACTTCAAAAAAGGTCCCTGCACTACTTCAAGGAGACGTCTATCCGACTTGTGCCCATTGAATTCAATAGAAGTCGCCTCCAAGTTGGATCCCCTATCTTAATGCAAGTGACTTTACAGTGAAAAGAATATAATTTATTTGGGGCAACCCCCTCCCTCCCTTCTCTTCCACAGGCAAAGTCGCCTGGCATAAGTTGTGTTGCAAGTCGCCTGAAGTCGCGCTGAAAGTCGCCTAGCAAATTCTCCTGAAGTCGGATCGCCCCTGTGTGAACGGGCCCTTACAGTTTTGAGTTCACATCTGAACATGTTATATCTGAAAGCAATACATGAAATACTTGGGAAGTCTGAATGAATTTCACCACAGCTGACAGGTCTCAAGTATTGCTTTTGTGAAATTACTGGACCAGCTCTGAACCTCAATATGATATGCATTGGGTGTGATTTACTAAAGCGAAATAGGGCTGCCCATTTTCAAATTGAAGCACTTTGCAAGGAAATGTACCCTAGAGCTTAGTTAATGTCATGAAATTTCACTTTGTAAAGAATACCCAATTCCATGCAAGGAAAATAAAATAACTGCATTTTACTTACACATGCTTCGATGAGGGAAGTCAGCTTAGAGCTTCACCTCATCCTCTAAGCTCTGGGAAAAAAAATGTTCTTGCAAAATGCACCTTCCTTGCAAAATTAAGAGTCTATTTGTCTTTAATGAATCAAACCCATTGTGTGATATTGTATTTGTTTTCCTTTTAACAGCGTTCTTGCCCCTTATTATTTCCACCTCTTTTTTTTACTTTCCTATGTGTTATGTGTAAAGGGACACTACTCATAGATCCCCAAAAAAGTATACTACGCAGCATGGACACAGAAGCCAGTGGAAGGAACCACGGTGCACAGAGAAAGACACCAAAAAAGAAATACTTCCAGAAGTGTTGGATGTTAAATCATTTTTAGCCACTACAGTGCCTAGAAAAAGTATTCATACCCCCAAAAATGTCCATATTTTGTCATGTCACTACCAAAAACGTAAATGTATTTTATTGGTATTTTATGTGATAGGCAGTGGGCCGGTTTCAGTGACATCTCCTGTCTGTGCTGACTCTGACGGCCCGTGTCCGGAGGGTCACTCACTGTGTGCTGCCTCCCTGTGCATAATTGCTGCTTTGCAGAGCAGTGTACAGGGCACATTCCATCTGGGCAGCACTGTGTGGGCACAATTCAGATTGGTGGCTGCAGGGAGGGAGAGACACTCGGCATCATTCCTGTGATTGCTCTCCCCTTCGCACCTAGAGTTGCCACATTTTCCAGCCTGGACTGAGGAGTTCTAGGGGTCTCTGTAGTGGAGATTCCCAGGTGTCCCACTAGTCTGCACTAAACAGTGCTGCTCTCCCTGGTGTTCATCCCCGGTGACCTGCACTCCCCCCTCTCCACTGCCTGGTCAGCAGTTGGCTGGGAACTTTGATGGCCATGCCTAACTCCCGGATGGCATTTTTCTACTCTGCATGGACATCACTGACATGTGCTGAGGAAGACCTGGCCCAGGGGGCCAGCTATGAGCTAAAAAGTGGACTGTCACCTGCCAGCTGTTGTGAAACCAAAACTCCCAGCGTGTCCTGACAGCTTCTGTTGGAATTCTAGCCTGACCCTATACTGTCTATATACCACCCTAGTCTGTCTGTATACCACCCTAGCCTATCTGAATACCACCCTGGCCTGTCTGTATACCATCATTGTCTGTCTGTATACCACCATAGCCTCTCTGTATACCACCATAGCCTGTCTGTATACCACTCTAGCCTGTCTGTACACCACCCTAGCCTGTCTGTATACCACCCTAGCCTGTCTGTATACAACCCTAGCCTGTCCGTATACTGCCCTAGCCTGTCTGTACACTACCCTGGCCTGTCTGTATACCACCATAGCCTGTCTGTATACCATCATAGTCCGTCTGTATACCACCATAGCCTGTCTGTATACCACCATAGCCTGTCTGTATACCACCCTAGCCTGTCTGTATACCACCCTAGCCTGTCTGTACACCACTCTAGCCCGTCTGTACATCACCCTAGCCTGTCTGTATACTACCCTAGCCTGTCTGTATACAACCCTAGCCAGTCCGTATACTGCCCTAACCTGTCTGTATACTACCCTAGCCTAGTCTATATACTAGATCATTTTCTACTGTTTTTAAAAATGTTTTCTTTTTTTTTTAGCCGGGTGGGGGTGCAAGTTACTGGTCTTGCCTAGGGCGCAGAATGGTCTAGCACCGGCCCTGCTGCTGTACTGCCTATAAGAGAAATAAAGTAAAACAGCTAATGGCCAGTGAAGTGGGGGGGGGGCTTGGGTGGACATTGGGGTTGGCCGGCCTGTATGGGAGAGACCTGTCATTCGTGCTTCCCATCACCTCACTTCATAGTGCGCAACCCGGCTCAGCCTCAGTGCCGCTGCATTGCTGAAAGGCAGCCAACTGCTGTGCAGCAATACCGGTTTCTGAAATTCCAGCCAATGAGGCTGTTCCTGCATGATGTCAGCCCACTTGTTCACTTGTTTTTGTGCATGTTTGCAAAATTAATGTGGGCCAGTCTGGATGAAGTCCAGGGCCAAAATTTTGTCCCATGCCAGCCCTATTGATAGACCAACACAAAGTGGCACATAATTGTGAAATGGTAGGAAAATTATAAATGGTTTTCAAATATTTTTACAAATAAATATGTGAAAAGTGTGGCGTGCATTCGTATTTAGCCCCCTTGAGTCAATACTTTGTAGAACCACCTTTTGCTGCAATTAGAGCTTCAAGTCGTTTTGGGTATGTCTCTAGCAGCTTTGCACATCTAGAAAGTGACATTTTTGCCCATTCTTCTTTGCAAAATAGCTCAAGCTATGTCAGATTGGATGGAGAGCATCTGTGAACAGTGGCGTCCGCAGCTTCCATATTTAGGAGGGGCACATGGGGAGACAGGGACAAGAGTAGGGAGGGCAACTATAAAACACAATTTTTTATTATATATATATATATATATATAACGACGAGGACAGAGAGGGACACCGGGGACAGAAAGGGATACCAGGGACAGAGAGGAATGCCAGGGACAGAGAGGGATGCAGTACGACAAGGTCGGACAGGGAGGCCGCGGACACTGTGGTGGTGGGAGGAGGGGAACACTCCGGGACACCGTGGGGAACACCATAGGGGGTGGAGGACACCGTGGGGGGAGGACACAGGGGGTTACCATGGGG
>BLSH010046282.1:368947-384019 GCA_018402905.1 Glandirana rugosa | reverse complement strand
GGGGGACACAGGAGGTAGGGGGTACCACAGGGGACACAGGAGGAGGGGGGTGCCACAGGGGGACACAGGAGGGATGCCACAGGGGAGTACAGGAAGTAAGGGGTGTCACAGGAGGTAGGGGATGCCACAGGGGGACACGGGAGGAGTTGCCACAGGGGACACAGGGGACACCATGGGGGATGGAGGACACAGGGGGACACCATGGGGAATTGAGGACACAGGGGGACACAGTGGGGGATGGAGGACACAGGGGGATACCATGGGGGAGGACACAGGGGGTTACCATAGGGGGTGGGGGACACAGGGGGTCACCGTGCAGGATGGAGGAAATAGGGGGACACCGTGGGGGGTGGAGGACAGGGAGAGTATCATGGGGCCTCCCGCGCTCCTGTTGGGGCCCAAGCCCCCTGCATCTGTACTGAATGCTGCTGCCACTACTCCCCACCCCCGCGCAATGCCGGTGCTGGTGTCACTCTCTAGACTCCACAGTAAAAAAAATTGTGCACAGCCTCACCCGATTCTTGCAGTAACACCGCTCAAGGCACGCTGCTCCTGGCCGGCTCCTGCTTCCTTCCAGTCTCATCCCCCCATGAAGCTTGCAATAACACCACTTACAGCACGCTGCTCCCCACCGGCATTTCCACTCTTTTCGTCTTTCACCAGGTGATGTCATGTACAAGCACCAGGGGTGGACGGGAGGGAAGGAGGAGCCGGCTGGGAGCAGCGTCAAGTGAGCAGTGTTATTGCAAGCATTTTTTTCTACTGTGGAGTCTAGAGAGTGACACCAGCGCCAGCATTGCGCTGGAGATGTCGGGGACAGTGCCTGAAGGATCAGTCCGCCCCTGATTGGGAGGGCACATGGGGGGCACAGGATAATGTTGGGGGGGTCATGGCCCCCTTTGGCCCCACCCTAGTGACGTCCCTGTCTGTGAATGGCAATTTTCAAGTCTTCCCACAGAATCTCAATTGGATTTAGGTCTTGACTTTGACTGGGCCATTCTAACACATGAATATGCTTTGATCTAAACCATTCCATTGTAGCTCTGGCTTTATGTTTAGGGTCATTGTCCTGTTGGAAGAGGAACCTCTGCCCCAGTCTCAAGTCTTTTGCAGACTCTAATGGGTTTTCTTCTAAGATTGCCCTGCCCCTACAACATCATGCTGCCACGACCATGTTTTAAGGTGGGGATTGTGTGTTCAGGGCGATGTGCAGTGTTAGTTTTCCTCCACACATTTTGGTCTCATCTGACTAGAGCACTTCTTCCACATGTTTGCTGTGTCCCCTACATGGCTTCTCACAAACTGCAAATGGGACTTCGTATGGCTTTATTTCAACAATCTTGTTTTTTCAAACTCTTCCATAAAGGCCAGATTTGTAGAGTGCACGGCTAATAGTTGTCCTGTGGACAGATTCTGCCACCTAAGCTGTGGATCTCTGCAGCTCCTCCAGAGTTACCATGGGCCTCTTGGCTGCTTCCCTGATTAATGCTTTCTTTGCCTGACCTGTCAGGTTAGGTGGACGGCCATGTCTTTGTAGGTTTGCAGTTGTGCCATACTCTTTCCATTTTTGGATGATGGATTGAACAGTGCTCCGTGAAATGTTCATAGCTTGGGATATTTTTTATAACCTAACCCTGCTTTAAACTTCTTTAACAACTTTATCCCTGACCTGTCTGGTGTATTCCTTGGCCTTCGTGATGCTGTTTGTTCACTACTGAACCTTTGAGGGCTTCATAGAACAGCTGTATTTATACTGAGATTAAATTACACACAGGTGGACTCTACTAATGAGGTGACTTCTGAAGGAAATTGGTTCCACTAGATTTTAGTTAGGGGTATCAGAGTAAAGGGGGCTGAATACAAATGCACGCCACACTTTTCAGATATTTATTTGAAAACAATCTATCATTTTCCTTCCACATCACAATTATATGGCACTTTGTGTTGGTCTATCACATAAAATCCCAATAAAATACATTTACGTTTTTGGTTGTAACATGACAAAATGTGAAACATTTCAAGGGGTATGAATACTTTTTTAAAGCACTGTATAGCTTGATGTGGAAATATTTTGATATTTTGGTGAAGTGATGTACATTTTGGTCAGACCCTTATTAGGACTGTGGAAATCCATATTGGCATTATAGTGATCCAAGATATCCCTTGTTTGGTCTCTTTCAATTCAGAATTTGTCCCCTAAGATAGAGAGTTCTGAATATACCATGCCCAGTGAAATATATATATTTTACAGGAAACATATGTACTTTATATATTTCATGGTTTTATGGGAAATGGGCCTGGTTTGCGGTTTACAAGACTGTTTCCTATTACAAAAACTTTTTCTGGTGCCTTCAAAACTCTTACATAATAACGAAGGTGTTCTTTGTCTTCTTATACAGTTCTTTGTCCTCTTATTAACATACTAACGAAGTTACCCTGTTGTCTTCGGGAGAGGCACTCAAACATCATGTCTCCAGCTCTTAACATATTCATTTGGGAACTGGTGGTGGTTTTAATACCTGGCCTCTTGTGTTGAGCTTAAAAACCAACAAGCTTCAATTCTGGCCAATCAGAAGTCAATACAACTCCAGCCAATCAGGGAAGGCCTCTACTTGGATGGGTGGGCGTGGGCAGAGGGAGGGCATAAAAGCATAATGTTTTTAAGATTGTAACATTTACCTCATATTCGGTTGTATTTGATTAGTGACTAGCTTCTTTTCTGTAAAAATAAATTAGATCTTTATTTTTTAGCAAAGGTGTCATTGATTATTGATTTTATTCGTAATAACCGCAACAGCACTGGTTGATTCTAGTATAGACAAAAGGTTGTAATCACGTATTTTATTTTTCATTAAGCGTATAAGTGTGTTAGGTAAAAATCGCTTTAACAGATAGTGCCCCGTGAGAGGAGTTTAACGTTTAGGCGATAATGGGTTCACTAAGGCGTATCTATGTCTTTGATTTTCACCTCTGTCTGAACACCTAAACTAGTAAACTTCTAAGAACTTTTCTTTTTGTTACCTTTTATCTGTACTAACTAACACTTTGATGAGACTGATTTTGAATAGTATAATTAAAATAAGATTGTAAGTGTGGATAAGGGCTGCGTTTCCGCTAGTGCAACTCCAAAGTCGCACGATTTAGAGTGTGACTGTAAAGTGCGATTTTGAGTGCGACTTTGATCCAAATTTACACTTTGAGTTGAGGTTGCATCAGCAAATCGCATTAGAGTACTGCAGGTACCTTTTCCAATTCGTTGCAACTTTAAGTTGCATAGATTGGAACAGGTGCCATTGAAATCAATGGGCTGTGACTTGTAATGCTACTTTATGTGTTCAGAGTCGCATGACAAGTTTCGCTAGTGGAAACGGAAACTAGGTCACCTTGAATGATCTTGATATGTATTAATCTGTATTTCTTAGCAATCTACTAAAGGGGGTTTGTAAATGTTGTAGTTTTGTGAACACTGGCTATAGTATAACTGCTACAAACCTTAGTGCTAATAGTTGTGCCTTTGTTTACCAAAAAGCAGTTCCAGGTGACCCTTGAATGAGATTAGGCCAGGCTTTGTGATTGAAAGGCACATGTGGGATGTGGGCTGGGTTTCCACTAGTGCATCTCCAAAGTCACACGTTTAAGAGAGTGACTGTGAAGTGCAACTACTGCAGGTACCTTTTCCAATTTGCTGCAACTTTAAGTTGCATAGACTGGACCAGAAGCTATTGAAATCAATGGGCTGTGACTTGTAATGCAACTTTATGTCCAAGGTCGATGACCAGTCCCACTTGTGGAAACAGAGACTAAATCCCACTAAATGTACTTGAGTATGAATCTTTCTTCCTTGCAATTAATAACTGGAAATTGCAATTAGACCTGTATACTATACTGTGGCTGATGTGTACCTTATTGCTAAGACAATGTTCTCACCTAAGCGCTTTTCAACTTGTAAAACGCTCAGGTGTGAATGCAGCCTAATAGGTGTGCCTCAAGTAACCGCCTTTTTGTACCCCAAGCAGTCATATTGTTTCTTGTTTATCCAAGGTTGATCTCATCATTCTTGAGATAACAGGAGTAGCCCTAATTTCGGCATTTCTCTTAGAATACTTCAGAAAAGTCCACGGGGGGAGATTGAACTATTAACGAGTTTGGGAGATCTCTAGGTTTTTTTTTTAAAGACTATAGTCAATAACAGTATTGTTTTGACAAGTAGTGAAAAGAAAAAACAACGGGAACAGGGGAGAGACCTGTTCAACCAATCAGTCAGAGATTAGCTACCTCCGAGGCAACTGATTAAAGGCTGGGAAATCAGTTCAGGGTTCAATCCGTCAGGATGGGAAATCAAACCGCTTCAAGGTGGGGGTCTGGGTGTGGTAAACCCTACCAACTGACCCCAAGAGAAGAGATGATAGATAAACATGGACCCTGGATGATAAAATATATTTGTGATTGGGAACGTTGGACTGGAATGAAGTTTTCGAAGAGAGGTAGCTTTAAACCTAAAGTATGGGAACAGCTGTGGTCTGGTCATCACAAGAAGATGACACGGCCACAGGAAAGAGATGCTTGGGCTATATGGATGCTGGAATCAGTGAATAGGGCAGAGGAAGGGAATGTTTTGACTATGGGATTTAAGGAGAAATCATTCCAAGCACTACTTGAGGTTAGGGACAATCAGAAATGGTCTCAACCCCAAAGTTGTGGCAGTGATAAACAGGGGGAAAAGGAGCAATTGTCAGGGCCTAGGCCTAATGCAGGTGCCCAGTCCGTATCAGCAAAGTGCTTAAGTACTGATATAAACTGTTACCTTTCAGTGGCTGACAATAAGGAAAAGCCACAAAGTAACAAGTTTGATACCCCAGTAAAATGTGAATTACAGGGGGAGAGTGTGGCACAGGAACGGGAAGAGGAAGGCCAAGCAGCCAGCCAAGGGAAGGCTATGCTGGCATTAAGGGAGAAAAGCTTCCAGGCAGAAGAGATACTTTCTGTCCCTCTGATGGAAGAGGGTGAGACATTAAATATCACTGGTAAAAGGTGTAGTAAGCGTGCAGGAAGGACTCCGCTGATCTTTGCATCCAGGTGGTTGGCAAAGCAGTATGAACATTTGAAGTTACAAAAACATCCCTAAAAGACGCTCTAGAAATATCAACAAGTAAGGTTAGTGCTTTAGAAGCTTCTATGGCAAATGATGATGCTATCCACCAGAAAGTCGTAATCGAAAACCAGAGATTACAGGAAGCAGTTCATCAGCTTGGAAAAAGACTGGAGGATGCAGAAAGTGAGGTGAAGGGATTATCGGTCAGCTGCCAGGAGCAGCTTGCTCAGATTTCAGATAAGGGGGAGGACAACGCAGAAGATTTGGGTATCTCTGAAGTCAGTGGGACATCCTTCACACTTAAGGTATGTACCAATAGGAATAAATCCACAGAAGGTAAGAGCTCTTTAAAAATTGCCCCTATATTTTGTAAGTCGCAAGAAAGAACTACTAATCCAGGAAAAGCCATCCCACTATCAGCTACTGAACCTCCTCAGTCATCTAAAACAAAACCTTTTGTTAAGAGATGTTATACAACGTTAGATAAGATTAAATGCCATTTATGTGGACTCTTTGGTCACATAGCTAAATTCTGTCTATCCAGTCCCATTGAAAAAGTAATGAAGCAAAATCCCTATAGAACAAAGAGACGTGATTTTGAAGTGCACTCAGCACGCTTCGCAACGGGGCCTAGGGGTAATCAGTATGAAAAGCCTAGATCATGGGTCCCATTCCAAGATCCTAAGTTACGGAATGCATCCATACGGGTGGAGAATGGGCTAATGAAATGGGATGGATCTTTAGAAGAAGGTCAACACTACAAAACAGGTTCTAGGGGTTTAAAAAGAGGTTCAGGTCAGTATAGAAAACAGGCTGGTATTTGGGGTGTCTAGAGTTTGCCTTCAAGCTAGCTGATTGTGAGAGTGCGCGTATGTTGTGAATACATGGAACATATATTGAGTCATTTGATTTACCTGTCTGTTTGTTGTCCCAGCAGCTGACAGCCCACTGGAAACTGACCCCCCTTCTTTCTAGCCAGGCCTGTGAGAGTGTGAAGAGCACTGTATTGACATGCAAATTTGTGTATTCAATAGAATGTGTTTTGTTTTTCAGAGACAAAGTTCTGAAGAGCTTTTTTGGTAAGGTATTATAATTGGTAGCTAAACGGTGTCGCTAAAAGGTAGTACGAGCTGCTCATTTTTTTAACCATGGTGAAATTTTTTTCTTGGAAATTAATGGTATACCGTAAACAAAATCCACGTGGTAATAATTACATTGAGCTCAACAATTTTTTTTGGTATTTGGGAAAGTGCACTGTTTCAAAATGAATAAGAAAGACTTTTTTTTGTGGAATATGATGTAATGTATGTTTTGTATGTCAATTCTTTTTATAGCAGGTATCTAACCATCGGTTTATTTTTTTGTCTAGGAGAAAAATTGAATGATCATTACTAAATTGTTTGTGTTTCATCCCTTAGATTTGATCATTGGGGTTTATGGCTCTCAGAACAGGAGATCATGGCCTTCACAGACAACTGTATATAACATTGTTTTTTTTCTTTCCTGGTTTGTTTGGTTCCACAGGTGGAGGTTTTTAGGTTTTCATCACCATTATTTAGTTGGTGCTTCTGTTTGTCCATCTGCTTAAATGTGTTTTGTTTACCTTGTATGGGTTGTATGTTCTGGTCCAACATGTGTGGAGCTCTGGTATGAATGAGTTTCTTTGCTCCAGTGATTAGCAGAACCAACTGGCTTAAAGTCCGCAATCCCCTATTACCAGTGACAATATGATTGGTCATCTCCAGTCTAAACCTGGATACACACTGTACAATATCCTGTGGGTTATTTTTTCCTTTGGATTTGCTGGGACCGTGTAATGTGAGATCGGGTCTTGAGGGTTTTGATTTGTGTGCGGTCAGGCGGGCCCTTGTGCTGTATGGTTTTGGTAAGTCTGGGGTAGGTTAGACAGCTGGGATTGTACAGTGTGTATGGGGTCTTCTTTAGTTTAAATGGAAAGTTATTTAAGAAGGCAGTGAATAATTGTCACTCTATTAGGCTAAGAAATGTTATACATATCTGTTGTTGTTACAGTTTTTAGTGGTAAATGTTTTTTTTGTAATGTCCAGAGTTGGAATTGGATCTGTCATAGATCTGCTACATATCTGTTTCCCTTTCCCAAGGATCGGAAGCCATGCTGATACTTTTAATTCCACAGTTTAACTGTTAGGGGTCTGCTATTTTAAGACTGCTAACCCCTCCCCCCCGCTGTTATTTTAATTAGGACATAGCCAGTCAGTCCTGTTTTTCAAATCTCTGCTCATTGCCTCAGGCTTATGTATATTCATGACTCTAGCAGGCTGGGTGTCTCCAAGTGTATTTCCAGTCTGTTTCCTGCCCCGTGTCACCATGCAACTCGGCTGCTAGAGTTTCCGGTTTGTCTGGTTTTGACGTGGCTATTTGTTACTAGTTGTCCAGTGGGTCTTTGGTGTATCTATCACTAACATCTGTGTGTTTCAATGCACACCCGTCGGCTTGAATGGTACCCCCTACTGTTCAGTGATCCAGGAGCCTTAGTGCTGCAAGGGATATTTTGTCTGTTGGCTGTTTGTGCCCCATAGCAGTAATTCCTTAAGCTGCACACACATTGCGTAATTTTATTTGTTGTTCAGTTTTTATTCCTGCCTTCCGATATGCAGTGCGAGGGCCTGCCAGGGTGCATACAGGTTGAGAGTGTTTGGGTCTGGCCTTGTACTGTGTGGTTTTGGTGAGTTAGGAGGAGAATTGTACAGGGAAATTGTACGGGAGTTGCATTGTGTTTGGCCAGATGTGGACTCTGCGCCTTGACTTTCGTTACATGCATGGGCCAGCTGTATTCTCCTTAGTTAGTACCCATAGGTATCCTTCCTGTCCTAGACTCCTCCGGTACCCTAACTGGTAGTCTGTGTCTTGCATGCCTGCAAGAACCGCGTCCCGGTGCTGCACTAAGCCCCTGAAATTCACGTGAGTCCAGTTTGATTAGTGTAGGCAGTTTATGTTGTATGGGTGAAGGATAACATTGTCCGATTGCCGGATTGGTAACCAGGTTAAAAGGTGTGCAGCCTTTAGAAAGAAGGAATTGCATGTGGGAAGGTGGTTATCAATCTGGGTATGTAGACTATTTCCCATACTTAAGTTAAAGAGAGGTTTAATGGAGACTGCCGGAGGAGCCGGGGGGGCGGGGCACAGGGTGTCTTAAATGTTATGGAGCTGGTAGTACTCAGGAACACATTGGGAAATCTGGTGCTATAGGTCGGTACAAGGGTTAGGAAATCCAACTTGCTCTGTCCAGCACCCAGGTACTATGAGAAGTGTTCCAGGACCTCAGAGAGGTGATTGCCTCTTTCTCAGTGGAACAATTTCCACTTTGGAAAGACCGCCAGGTGGGGGTAGTATCCAGGTTTGCTATGAGTCACATGGAGTGGTGGATGACTCAGTTCCGTGGTTGTCAAAATCCAATTTGCATTATTTTCATCCCTGAGTGCAGGGACTGAACATTGTGCATGTTTGTGTCAATTTGGGCACTATCCTATCAAACTCTACTGTGTTATACCCTAGAGTCCAACTTGTTCTGATGGTTTATGAGTCTGGACAACCTCAGATGATTGTTACTGGTGGGTGCTGGAGATAGGAAGGGGTTGGGCTATGCCAATTGAAAAGGGCAGAATCATGTGACAGCAATGCTGGCACAGGGAGGGGTCATGTGTAATGGATGCCAAGGTAGTGTCCCAACTGGTCCTAAGCAAAGTTAAAAATACTTGAGACCAGGGTACTGGTGCTGGTATCACATCTCTAGTGATGCACTGTATTCAGCATCAGGTTAACATGTACTTAGTGCAGTACACTACCTAGGGGAGTCTATTATACATCTTCCCGTGTCCTTGGCATGGATATAGCAGGAACACCGGTGAGTACCACTACTACCCCTAAGTAAGAGCTTTATATCTAACCTGACACTCCCTAACACATACTGAAACTTCTGTTGTGATTTGGGGAGGAGTTAAGAGTTGGGTAGTTTAACTTTGGGCAACAGGATTTAGATAGTGCCCACAGTTTGTGCGGGGCATAAATAGAGGGGCCCTGCTCAAAGAGTTCATAATCAGGGGGAGGGGGTGGTACAAAAAGTAATAGCTGCGGGGAATGACCTGATGGAGCTGGCTGAGGTAAAGTTTTAGGTGGAGGCGGGGTAGGCTTCCCTGAATAGATGAGTTTTCGGGGATCACCTAGTGATGAAAAGGGTAGGGCCTGGCTGGACATACTGGGGTAAGGAGGTCCAGAGGTTCTGGAGTAGTCCTCATGTGGAGCATGGGAGTAGGTAACAAGGAAGCTGGGAATTAGGATGTCTTAAGTGGGGTGGAGTGGATGAGTTGGGTGATATCTTAAGATCAAACTAGATTAATCCAACTATCTCAGGCTCAGGTTTCTTAATGGAAAAAAATGTATTCAGGTACCGCCCTAGGGCCACAGCTTTAGTAAACTCCACCCTGTTGCTGTCCTCCTGATGTAACTATTAAGATACAGATGTAGAGTATCGTGTGCATTTAAGAGAGGACCCTAGAACTATTATTTTTTTTTGTTTTTTTGTTGTTTTAGGGATAAGCCTCTCAATTGTAATCATAAAGTGCAGTCAGGTCTACCTAAATCCTAAAAGTTTTTAATCATTTTTTTCTCAGTTGTTGCTACAACAGCAGAAGTGTATTCACTGTTTGTTTTTAGGAATACAGATTCAATGCACATTGACATAAAGTGAAATATGTGTGATAAATGGTCTTGGTTGAAGCAGCATTAAACCTGTATGGTTTTTTACTTTTTATTTTGTTTTTGTTTTTTTTCTCATTATCATTTTTACTGTTATTCTTGTTCATTTTCATTACACACCTCTCTTTCTTTCCCTTTCCTTGTTTAATATTATGCCCCCTAGGTTGTTCTTTTGGGTTTCTATCTTAGGTATCCTTACATAATGTAACCAAGACATCAGTCCTATAATTTTTTAGCAAATTATGAGGTTTTGGTGTTCCTGCCCGACTCAGTTTCGAGTCAGATGGGGACCCACAGCCTTATAATGGTTTTCTGAAACATAGCACTACCATACTTCACAACCATTGAAACCAAAGTATCCCTGGACATCCAGGTCTTATGTCTTATTGTAATTTTACATTCCCCAGTCTGCCTATTGCTTTAACCTGTGGCTCGTGGGTAAGTGTGGTGAACCCAGGGACTTGGCAATATCAAGCAGTGTTGACTATCCCCACCTTCAGGGGCTCTAGTAAGATACTTGCTGGCGCTCGGACTCTGTACCTTGTGGGGAACCCACTCTACCCGTCCCCATTACAACCCTTTTAAGTACTCAGTATTTATGACCAAACCATTGAGCCTGTCTGGAATTCCTCCAATAACTGTACACTGGCATTATCCCTTTTTCTTTTTCCATGTACTGCTGTCCGGAGGCCCACCCCACCACTACCTGAAGAAGCTTCAACAACAAACCAAGCCATATCTTGAGAAGAAGGTGCAACGACTAGACTCTCCTGAACTTTCCATCACCATGCTGAAAAGTGCCGTCTCGCGGACCAATCCAATCTTTGCGATCATTATGCAGCAGTCCCAAGCTAGAGGACTAGATATGCCAGGATCCCGCCATCGATGTTGGAGTTCCACTCTTCCAAGGCAGAGGAGTGGGGAAACATCGCAGCATAGGCACTCATGGTCCCAATGTGAAGTCTCAAAGGCACCAGGATTTCTTTGCAGTCTCAAGTCTACCTTGATGTGTCCCGTCATGCTCAAAATATGAAGAGGAGGCCGCAGTGGTGGTGGTTGGGCCTTCCGAGCAGTTGTGGGTGGGTGCAAAATCATTGAGGGAGGAACTAAGTTCAAGAATGAACTTCAGGGGGAACTGATGTGGAAATATTTTGATATTTTGGTGAAGTGATGTACATTTTGGTCAGACCCTTATTAGGACTGTGGAAATCCATATTGGCATTATAGTGCTCCAAGATATCCCTTGTTTGGTCTCTTTCAATTCAGAATTTGTCCCCTAAGATAGAGAGTTCTGAATATACCATGCCCAGTGAAATATATATATTTTACAGGAAACATATGTACTTTATATATTTCATGGTTTTATGGGAAATGGGCCTGGTTTGCGGTTTACAAGACTGTTTCCTATTACAAAAACTTTTTCTGGTGCCTTCAAAACTCTTGCATAATAGCGAAGGTGTCCTTTGTCTTTTATACAGTTCTTTGTCCTCTTATTAACATACTAACGAAGTTACCCTGTTGTCTTCGGGAGAGGCACTCAGACATCATGTCTCCAGCTCTTAACATGTTCATTTGGGAACTGCTGGTGGTTTTAATACCTGGCCTCTTGTGCTGAGCTTAAAAACCAACAAGCTTCAATTCTGGCCAATCAGAAGTCAATGCAACTCCAGCCAATCAGAGAAGGCCTCTACCTGGATGGGTGGGCGTGGGCAGAGCGAGGGCATAAAAGCAGGAGAACAGCCTTACAATTTCTGTTTGATGGTTCGTTGCAAAATGGAGACGTAAGGCTTTATTTTTTGTCACCATAATCCGTTGTTCCCTCTCTTTTCTTTTTCTCTTTCCTTTCTTTCCTTAGTAACCTTCTGTTCTTACATGGCAAAACCATTTTCGTTCTTGTATTCTTCACTTTGTATTTTAGCAATAACTTTGATGCTTTTAAGATTGTAACATTTACCTCATATTCGGTTGTATTTGATTAGTGACTAGCTTCTTTTCTGTAAAAATAAATTAGATCTTTATTTTTTAGCAAAGGTGTCATTGATTATTGATTTTATTCGTAATAACCGCAACAGCACTGGTTGATTCTAGTATAGACAAAAGGTTGTAATCACTTATTTTATTTTTCATTAAGCGTATAAGTGTGTTAGGTAAAAATCGATTTAACAAGCTCTGTATGCGTAGTAGTGCTGGAGGCAGGACAAGTAAGTATTTTGTCTACATCACTGCGTTGTGTCATTAGTGGTTCAGGCACGTTTTTTTCATCTGGCATTTGCTTTGATGCAGTGTATTACTGTCCTGCCCCAACCTCCTGGGACACATGACATGTCCCAGGAGACTGCAGATCCATTCACAAAAGCACAGTGTGAGTGGGGAGCCGTCTGTGAAGCTGCAAGGAGTCATACCTGGCTCCCAACAGTAAACATGGCAGTGTTGGGGACCCAAAGAACGGTCTGAGTGAGGATAGCGTTGGATCCCTGGACAGGTAAGTATCTTTTTATTAAAAGTTAGTAGCTACATGGCAAAGAGAGTTCTTTGCTATGAGGTGCCATGTTGAACTTGCAGTGACCAGTATGAGAGAGTGAGAGCAACAACACCAAATTTAACACACCTACTCCCCATTCACACCTGAGATCTTGTAACACTAATGAGTCACATGACACCGGGGAGGGAAAATGCCTAATTGGGCCCAATTTGGACATTTACATTAAGGGGTGTACTCACTTTTGTTGCCAGCAGTTTAGACATTAATGGCTGCGTGTTGAGTTATTTGTTATTTTGTTATACAAGCTGTACACTCACTACTTTACATTGTAGTAAAGTGTAATTTCTTCAGTTAATCACATGAAAAGATATAATAAAATATTTACATAAATATGAGGGGTGTACTCACTTTTGTTAGATACTGTACATACACAGTATTATATACCATATGTGTGATCACCTCTATATTAAAAATTATATTATTTTTATTATCAGTGTGCAAAATTATATGCAAAACTAAATATCAATAAAATATCACTAACAAAATCTGTGAATATCAATTCCTTACAATGTATACATCCATAACTTTTAATGCATATACTTAAAGCAGTTGTAGCCCCTAAAATGTATTTTTTACCTACAGGTAAACCTATAATAAGGCTTACCTGTAGGTAAAATGAATATCTCCTAAACCTGTATGGTTTAGGAGATATTCCCACTGCAAGCAGCTGCTAATGTCACGGCGCATGCGCAGTGATGTCCTGGCCAAGGCCCGGAGCATAGCGTACCCGGAAGGATCCCCCGAAGGAACATGGCAGCTACATCTGCAGGGACCGAGCAGCCCTGACGGATCTTCATTCTAAGGTTAGTATTTCATAATGAGTTGGTATGCAGTGTTATGCCTTTGTCTTGCAGGGGTTATTTTTTGGGTACCTGGGGATACAACCTCTTTAAAGTGCAAACATTATCACCCGGGTAAAGTGCAATAATCGTAGAAAAACTGTATGTGCAAAATCAAGTTTAGAATAGAAAAAAAGTGCAAGCAAAATTAGAAAAATGAAAAAAGTGCAATTGCAAAAATAATTAGTTCATACAAAAAAACTTCATGAATGATCTGGAATACTTATTTCAAAAATTCAAATGTCGGTGAAATAGGGAAGAAATCCTCTAAACTGTATAAGAAGCACTCAAAAATGTTCCAAAATGACACCCAGTGTAATCCGTCGCCATCCAATCTATGACTCACCAGATGAAATGGCTGGTCAGATTATAAACCAGCAGTAGCGCTTTTTGTATATGGTTCCAAAGGTTTAAATCTCCAGGGTACTGGTTCCCACTCCTTGTCTCTTGTATTCATAGACTCATAGACTCACATGTAGGTCACGGCCACCTATTAATTACAACAAAAGGATGAAGGCTTCCATGGCATAATATTGTTTAAAAGTCTTTATTAAAACCAATGAAAAAACTCACATGTTACAAGTGTCTCCCCGATACTAAGGTGTAAAGGCTCTACAGTAGTTGTCGATCGTCTTCTGGCTGTGAACCCAAGCCGCGAGCACGATCAAAAAGCGCGGTGACATCAGCGTCCTAGCCCTGGCCTACGCGTTTCATTGTTCAACGTCCTCGCGGAGCGGAAGCTCCGTGTTTGATTGGATGGATCCCAACAGGTTGCTTCAACGCTGATGGCACAGCCAAATTTCCCCAGATGTTATCAGGAGATGAGACTCCTCCAACCATGTGCAGGGGACCAACAGGGTGCCCAGGACTCCTCCCCAGCCCTCTAAAGAGGAGATACCAATGGGCAAGAGCTTGAACTGGTACTGTAGGACCGCGTGGCAAAGCAAAGAAATTGCTGATGAACAGGAAAGATGGGTACATATAAGTAACCATCACCAACGAACACAGAAGGTAAAATGTCTCCCTGGTGGAGAAGGTGATGACAGATCTAGTGGATTCCATCTGGAACTTTTGGTTCAAAGCTTTGAGATCCAAGATCGGCAAATGTCCCCTTTGGCCTTGGGGACAATGAACAGGTAGAAGTAAAACTCCCACAACCATTCTGGCACAGGAATAGGGACAATGACACTCTGATATAAAAGGTCCAAAAGGGAGATCTGATAATCTGTGTGGGGACAATGCAAGGTTGGAAGTGAGAAAACAGGGGGGGTATCAGGGAATGAAACTCTGCGTGTGGACAGGGAGCTAAGTTGGAGGGCCTAAACACTGCAGTTGAGGGGGTAGAAAAGCAAAAGGGCCACTTTTTGGCAGACAGTGAGGAGGGTGGCTTTGTCCCCTGCTCCTTAAGGCTAGTACAGATGGGCTGAATATCGTCTGGTATCGGGCAGTTCAACAGAAACTGGCCAACATTTGGACCATGTGTACAGCTGCCTGTCCGACAGAAGCCGGTCTAATGACTAGCTTTTATCAAATGGGCATGCTGGAAAACCAGCATCCAATCAGCGTTGGCAGCCAATGGCTGTGATGGCTTACTGTGGCAGATTGCTGTACTAACATCGCTTGTGTTAGAACGGCAATTAGCCAGTTTTTTCGTTCAGCCCACTGTGTATCCAGAATTATGCTTCATTCTAGGGAAGATGCTGTTGTTGCCAATAGAATCCTTGATGATATTATCATCAGCCTGTCCAGAGAGACATTGCTCCTCAAAGGCTATACAGATCAAACTCTTGCATAGCCATACTTTTTTTGTTTGTTTGTGTGTGTGTGTGTGTGTGGGGGGGATCTGGCCGAAGACAGCCTGTCCG
>BLSH010046282.1:314095-325022 GCA_018402905.1 Glandirana rugosa | reverse complement strand
ATATATATATATATATATATATATATATATATATATATATATTCTTACACTGCCTGCACTAACTCTATATACTGTACACTGAATGAGCAGGCAACTTTCCTTAACCAGTCCAGGACCGTGCTATAGCCGAAAGACGGCTACAGCGCGGCTCTGAAATTCTGGGAGGTCGTCTATAGATGTCCTGCCTCGTGCGCGCTCCCCGCGTGCACTCGCAGCCTGCGGCGCCTGCTGCGTGGGCGTGCCCGCGGGTTGGGCGGACTCTATGTCCGCCCGAGATCCGCTGATCACTTGTAGCAGCCTGAGAACGGGGAACCGCCGATGTAAACACGGCGGTTCTCCATTCTGTGAATGGGATATACCAGATCTACTGATCCCGGATTAGATCTGTTATGTCCTGACCAGCCCCGCCCCCCCACAGTTAGAACACACCCAGGGAACACTATTAACCCCTTCACTGCCCCCTGCAGGTTAACCCCTACACTGCCAATGACATTTATACAGTAATCAGTGGACATTTAAATTTCTGATCGCTGTATAAATATCATTGGTCCCAAAAATGTGTCAAAAATGTCCACTGCAATATCGCAGTCCCGATAAAAATCGCATATTGCCGCCATTACTAGTAAAAAAAAAAATAGTAAAAACGCCATAAATCTATTCCCATAGTTTGTAGACGTGATTGCTTTTGCGCAAACCAATCAAAATACGCCGATTGCGATTTTTTTTTACCAAAAATATGTAGAGGAATATATATCGGCCAAAACTGATGAATAATTTTCTTTTTTATATTTTTTTTTTGGATATTTATTATAGCAAAAAAAGTAAAAAATATTGTTATTTTTTCAAAATCATCGCTCTTTGTTTATAGCGCAAAAAAGAAAAAACGCAGAGGTGATCGAATACCACCAAAAGAAAGCTCTATTTGTGGGAAAAAAATGATAAAAATTTTGTTTGGGTACAACGTCGCACGACCGCGCAATTGTCATTCAAAATGCGACAGCCCTGAAAGCCTAAAATTGGTCTGGGCAGGAGGGGGGTTTAAGTGCCCAGTAAGGAAGTGGTTAAAATCTAGCGACTTGCCAGGTTATTGATAAATAAGATTTGCGGTTAAAACAAAACATAAAAATAAGTCCTTGCCATCCGGCGATAAACTAGACAGTATAGTTTCCTCACTATACAGAGTGGGGCTGGCCCCTGACACCCACAAAACATCAGCAAAAATGCAAACCTTGTCTTTTAAAGTCCCAACAGACACAGAGCTCCCTTAGATCCCTCTCTGAGGTTCAGGCCAGAGCTCAAGTGAGATCTCTTCCTGATTATTTAAGTCCACCTGTCGGTGTACTCCAGTGGACCAAAAACTCCGGACTGGAACCAGCTCTTCCATGGTGGCTGGTAAAATCCGGACCGGACTCCGCTTAATTCAGTCCACATGAATGCATACGAAGTGACAGGTAGTGTCCATCTACCACGTTGCCTCGCATATTGTCACATATCCTCCCCCTCTGCTCAAGCCCCTGTGGCTGAGCAACTGTCTCAAACATATAGTGGACCCGGGACAGGGCATCCGCATTGTTCTGGAGTCTTGACGCCCGGTGTTCCACTATAAACTTAAATGGCTGTAGGGCCAGGAACTACCCAGTCACCGACTATTTTTCTCCCTGTTGTCACACAACCACTTCAGGGGGGCTTAGTCGGTGACTAGTCTAAACAACCTACCTAAGAGGTAGTACTTCAGCACGTCTAAGGCCCACTTGATAGCCAGGCACTCCTTCTCCACAATGGCATAGTTCCTCTCATGCCTGTTAAGCTTCCTGCTTAAGTAGACATCCGGGTGCTCCTCATCATCTCTGATCTGACAGAACAGCGCCTAGTCCCACCTCAGAGGCGTCCTGCTGCACAACAAACTCCTTTTTTGAGGTCTGGGGTCACGAGCACTGATTGTACACAAAGAGCCTGTTTCAACTTCTGGAATGCCTTCTCGGCTTCGGGATTGCACTTAACCATGTCCGACCCTCTACCCTTCATCAGATCGGTCAGAGGAACAGCAATGGTGGCAAAGTCAGGGATGAACCGTCTCTAATACCCTGTAATCCCCAGGAAGGAACAAACCTGTTTTCTATTCACCGGTTGAGGCCATTTTTGGATTGTCTCAATCTTATTGGTCTAGGGCTTGATCAGTCCCCGACCAATAACATACCCAAGGTATTTGGCCTCCTCCAGGCCTATGGCACACTTTTTCAGGTTGGCTGTTAAACCTACTACCCTCAGAGAATCTATGGCTGCTTGTACTTGGGGCAGATGCGATTCCCAATCTGGAATGTGGATGACCACATCATCGGCTGCATAGGCCCTATGCAGCCTCAAGGTTTTGTCCATCACACTCTGGAAGGATGCAGGGGCCCCATGCAGAATAAACGGCATTCGCTTGTACTGGAAGGACCCCTCGGGGTAGAAAAGGCGTTTTTTTCTTTTGCTGACCCATCAAGGGGATTTGTCATTAGCCGTTAGTTAGGTCAAGGTTTGTTATGTACTGGGCACCTCCCAACCTGTCCACAAGTTCTTCAACCAGGAATGCGTCAAATTTAGAGACGTTATTCAGCTTCCTGAAATTGTTACAGAACCTGATAGTGCCATCGGGCTTTGGGACCAGCACTATAGGGCTCGACCAGGCACTGTGGGACTCCTCTATCACGTCTAACTCCCACATGATTTTCATTTCCTTCGCCACCACCTCCCGTCTAGCCTCAGGTATTCGGTTGAGTTTTACATGTACGCGGACCCCTGGTTCCGTGATTATGTCATGTTGTAGTACAGTGGTCAGTCTGGGTAGGGGAGAGAAAAATCTCTATTTTTACTGAAAACTCCTTAAAGTCATTTTGTTGCATTAGTGACAAGAACTCAGTTATGGCGACGTTTGGGGTCATGGATGGCCTGTCCTCTTGAGGAGTGGGCACTGCCACTAAAGTCTTTCTGTCTTTCCACGGTTTTAAGAGATTCACATGGTAAATTTGCTCGGGTTTCCTTTTCCCTAGCTGGTAAACTTTGTACTTTTTCCCTAATCTCAAAGGGACCCTGCCACTTTGCTAGGAATTTACTTTCAATCGCACCAGCACTCTTGTCTCCGGGGTTGAAAGTTCGGGTTTTGGCACCCCGATTATAAACCCTTCTTTGGGCTTCCTGAGCTCCCTCCATATGCTCTTGCACTATTGGCAGGACTGCTGCGATTCGATCTTGCATCAGGGAAATATGCTCGATGACGCTCCTATATGGGGTGACCTCTCCTTCCCATGTCTCTTTTGCAACATCTAGCAGACCCCTGGGATGTCTACCATACAAGAGTTCAAAGGAGGAATACCCCGTAGACGCCTGTGGAACCTTTTGCATGGCAAACATGAGATGCGGCAGCAACATATCCCAATCTCTCCCATCTTTTTCCACTACCTTTTGAGCATTTTATTAACCACTTAACGCGAATTGCTGTTTATAAATGGCGGCTGCTTTAAGTGGAGGTATCAGGATATAGCCTGCAGCTGCAGGCTATATCCCATTACCGTTTTTTATAATGGGCGATCGGCTATTTGGCAATAATGGCCGATCTGGCTCGGGAAGCGCTGGGTCGTTATCCCGGGCCATGGGAGGGGACACCCTCCCGCCATCTTCCGCCCCTCTTCTCCGGCCTCCCGTCCCACCGGAAGACCGGAGCTCTGATCCGACGTGTCCGCCGGCTAGGTGGAGACCTGAAGGAAGCCAGAATCAGCTCTGATCAGGTCTCCTTCGTCAAATTCCAGAAGCGACGTCACAACGTCACTTCCAATTTACTCGTCGGATAACGGCGCCGGTTTTTTAAAAAGTGGCAGTATTCAGGATCGCCGTTTTTGGCGATCTGAATACTGTGAAGTGCATAGGAGGGATAAAGTGTACCTGTCACCATATATTACTATCAAAAGGGATGTTTACATTTTTTTTTTAAAGGAACAGTACTAAAAATAAATAGATAAAATCGTAAGATGGACCAGGTCAAACATTTGGGAGTGGGGTGGCTTGTCTGTACGTCCACTTTTAAAGTCTCATAATCCTGGGCCTTGTCAGGTTCCAAAATAGGCCTTTTGGGGCCACCTGTCAAAAATGGGGCCAACAGCCCCGCCCACTGCTCCTTAGGCCACCCTTCATGGATGGGGACTCTCTCGAAATTTGTGAGGTATGCCTCAACATTATCCGCCAATGTCATCTTCTGGAAATGGTAACTGGTGCGTACCAACTTTGGTTCCACTGCCACAGGAGGTGCGGGCAACCTTCTTTGACTCCACCAGAGCCTTCATAAACTGGCGATTCATCTCTTGCTAATCCAGCCAACCTATCCAGTTGCCTCCTGTTGAGCCGCCTGTTGTGCTGCGATAGCCTGACGACTCTCCTCCCGCTGTGCTGCAGCGGCTTGTTCGACCTGGAGGTTGGTCTCGCGCTGGGCCACAGTCGTCTGTAGCAAGACCTTCAGCATTTCCTCCATTTTGAAAAGATGCCCGCTGAATTCATCACATGTGGGAAATTAGCTCAAGTTCCAACAGACACAGAGCTCCCTCAGATCCCTCTCTGAAGTTCACGCCAGAGCTCAAGTGAGATCTCTTCTGGACATGAACCAGCCCTGCCATGGTGGCTGGTAAAATCCGGACTCCACTTAATCCAGTCCACATGAATGCATACATGAATGCATACCAGCAAACAAATCACAGGTGAGGATGGTTACCTTTAATAGCCATTCAAGCCCCTTTGTGTCAACTTGTGTGCAAGTTATCAGGCCAAAATCACCAGGGTATGTAAACTTTTGATCAGGGTCATTTGAGTATTTTCTGTCAGTTGATTGATAATTAATGGCTTCAGCCAAACACTAACCATGAGTGAAAGAAATGTTTTTGTGTTCTCATTCATATTCTCTGAAAAATGGGCAAGAAATCATAAATTCTGCCAGGGTATGTAAACTTATGAGCACAACTGTATATATATTCTTACACTGCCTGCACTGACTCCATATACTGTACACTGAATATTTTGTGTGGCCATCATTATATTCCAGCACTGCCTTAACCCTCTTGGACATGAAGTTCACCAGAGCTTCACAGGTTGCCACTGAAGCCCTCTTCCACTTCTCCATGACAACACTACAGAGCTGGTGGATGTTAGAGACCTTGCGCTCCTCCACCTTCCATTTGAGGATGCCCCAGAGATGCTCAATTGGGTTTAGGTCTGGAGACATGCTTGGCCAGTCCATCATCTTAACCCTAAGCTTCTTTTGCAAGGCAGTGGTCGTCTTGGAGGTATGTTTGGGGTCGTTATCATGTTGGAATACTGCCCTGCGGTCCAGTCTCTGAAGAGAGGGGATCATGCTCTGTTTCAGTATGTCACAGTACATGTTGGCATTCATGGTTCTCGCAGCACTCATGCAGCCCCAGACCATGACACACCCACCGCCATGCTTGACTGTAGGCAAGACACACTTGTGACACCATCTGAACCAAATAAGTTTATCTTGGTCTCCTCAGACCACAGGACATGGTTTCAGTAATCCATGCCCTTAATTTGCTTGTCTTCAGCAAACTGTTTGCAGGCTTTCTTTTGCGTCATTTTTAGAAGAGACTTCCTTCTGGGACAACAGCCATGCAGACCAATTTGATGCAGCGTGTGGCGTATGGTCTGAGCACTGACAGGCTGACCCCCCACCCCTTCAACCTCTTCTGCAGCAATGCTGGCAGCACTCATACGTCTATTTCCCAAAGAGAACCTCTGGATATGACGCTGAGCATGTGCACTCAACTTCTTTGGTCAACCATGGCGAGGCCGGTTCTGAGTGGAACCTGTCCTGTTAAACTGCTGTATGGTCCTGTCCATCGTGCTGCAGATCAGTTTCAGGGTCTTGGCAATCTTCTTATAGCCTAGGCCATCTTTATGTACAGCAATAATAATTTTTTTTTTCAGATCCTCAGAGAGTTCTTTGCCATGAGGTGTCATGTTGAACTTACAGTGACCAGTATGAGAGAGTGAGGGCGATAACACCAAATTTAACACACATGCTCCCCATTCACACCTGGGATCTTGTAACACTAACAAATCACATGACACCAGGGAGGGAAAATGGCTAATTCAGCCCAATTTGGACATTTTCACTTAGGGGTGTACTCACTTTTGTTGCCAGTGGTTTAGACATTAATGGCTGTGTGTTGAGTTATTTTGAGGGGACAGCTAATTTACACTGTTATACAAGCTGTACACTCACTACTTTACATTGTAGCAAAGTGTCATTTCTTCAGTGTTGTCACATGAGAAGATATAATAAAATATTTACAAAAATGTGAGGGGTGTACTCACTTTTGTGAGATACTGTATATATATATATATATATATATATATATATATTATATTGTGTACATATATATATATATATATATATTCTCACACTGCCTGCACTGACTGTATATAGGCTACACTAGATCTATATACTACACTGTAGTATTATAATTTCTGCGCTTAGGTTTTAAATATGGTGTCACTGTGAATAGTGATTGAAACTGCTGCCTTCTCTAAAACCTCCACTAGGTGGAGTATGTACTGGTATTGAAAAAGAATCACAGAGGTAAATAGCGCTGTCTATGTATTAGTGGTGGGTATCTATTTGTGAGCAATGGTGTTCTGCGTGACACTGTGTAATTACAACCTAGAATTTCATCATGTATAAATAAATTAACTCATTAAAGTGCTACGTGCTCAAATGTACAAAATAACATCATTGTGCAAATTCCACAAAAAAAATCATATTCTAAAGTCCATCAAAGATTCATCTGTAAAATAGTATGAAAAAACATATGCCGTGGAAAATATGAAAATAAATATAGCCAATTACAAAAAACAGAAAAACAAAAAAAAACATTTTCTCAATTAAAAAAAGGTTCCTCATAAAACAAGTTCATAGAAAACACCAGTCCCATAAACAGCAGTTGTGATGGCGTGTCAAATTCCAGAAAGTGACTCGTGCATATATCCTGACAATTTCTTGTGCTCCACAAGTGGTTCCACACGTGCTTCCCTTCTCGTCTCCCTACTCACCAGAAGTCTGCACCACTGCAGAGGTAACCCGCATGTAAACACCACACTTCCCAGTGTCCTGTTGGTCACACTTAGTGTCATGTACCTGGTGGTGGAGTCTGATTATACAGTGGGAAACCTCTCTTACGGCCCTGGTTCATGAACCCCTGATAGAGTATAGAGTAGACATTGCAGAGATTGCAGAGCACAGGGGGGCACGAGGGCTGGTAGGGAAGCAGATGATGTTGTGAGGATCCTCCAGGAGCCCGTGCACGACAGAAGACTGGTGATGCAGGCCGGGTCTGTAACAAGCGGGCAAGTGCAGTACAGAAGAAGCAGGCAAGCGGGTAGTCGGGTACAGACAGGGTCGTTAACAGGCAGGCAGCTGAAGTACAAGAGGGTCAGGCAGAAGTGTCATCGTAGGCAGGCTGAGGGTCAGTGAAGGCAGAGTTCAACAAGGTCAGACAAGCTGGGTCACAGGAACAGAGATCAGGATACAAGTTGCTCTCAGGAACTCACACTAACGCTGTAGAACAGACAGCATCCGCTGCAGGGTGCTGTTTGCCTAAATAGGCCGCTTGGCGCCATTGGTGCCTGTGCGGGCACGCACAATGCACACAGGCAGCTGGAACGGCCATTTTCCTAACATTGCCCCCCCCCCCCAAGGGGTAGCCTCCGGATGCCCAAATGGGCTTTCTTGGCTGGGTGCCTTTTGCAGAAGGCCCTGATCAAAGCTTCCGCATGTAAATTCTCTTCTGGCTTCCAAGAGCTCTCTTCAGGCCCATAGCCCTTCCACTTAACCAGAGACTGGATGCTGCCACCTCTCCTCCTGCAGTCCAGAATGGCTTCCACCTCAAATTCCTCCATTCCGTCAATCAGTACTGGTGCAGGTGGGCCTGCTTTCCGATCTGGAAAGGGGTTGGAGATCTTGGGCTTTAAAAGGGATACATGGAAGACAGGATGAATACGGAAAGACTCAGGCAACTCCAGCTCATATGCCACCTCATTGATCTTTCTTTTGATAGGAAACGGTCCCAAGAATTTTGGACTTCTTGGATAGGCATGCCAGTCTTAGGTTGACGGTGGATAGCCATACTTAACTGCCCGGTTCCAAGTTTAACTCGCCACGTCTCTTTTTGTCAAAGGTCTCCTTGTTAGAAACCTGTGTTCGTGCCATTGTCTCCTGCAGAAGTCTATTATTGGAGGTGAAGAAGTCCAATAGATCAGCCACAGCTGGCACCGAACTCTCCGGACAGGCGTTGGACAAGAAGGCAGGGTGGAAGCCGTAATTGGCAAAGAATGGTGATTGAAGAGTGGCCGAGTGCACAGAGTTATTATATGCGAACTCAGCCAGTGTAACCCAGTCATCCTGGGAGAAGGAGGAAAAGCAACACAGATACTGCTCCAGTGTTTGGTTGGTACGCTCCATCTGGCCGTTCGTCTGGGGGTGGTAGGCAGAAGACAGGGACAGTCCAATCTTCAAGGCCCTGCACAGGGACCTCCAGAACTTGGACGTAAATTGTATTCCGCGGTCGGATACCACATCTTTCGGTATCCCCTGGAGCCTGACAATCTCCTTGATGAATATCTTGGCAGTCTCTGCAGCAGAGAGTATGCCCTTCATGGGCAGAAAGTGGGCCATCTTGGAGAACCTGTCCATTACCACGAAGATGGTGGAGAAGCCTTCAGAAGGGGGTAATTCCACAATAAAGTCCATGGAGATGTGGCTCCAAGGCCTCTCCGGAACAGGTAGTGGTTTAAGGAGGCCCCATGCCCGAGTCTTACTCCCCTTGCACCGGCTGCAGGTAGTGCATGATTCCACGTAGCGTTTACAGTCCTTTCCAACTCGAGGCCACCAGAACGTACGCTGTAATAACTTAGAAGTCTTGCGTACCCCGAAGTGCCCCATGAGCCGGTGATCGTGGCAGAGGTCCAGGACTGGGGTTCGTAGGCTCTCTGGCACGAAGATCTTGTGATTGTGCCAGAGCAACCCGTCTTTGAGTTGCAGAGGGGTTCCGAGAAGGTGGTTTGACCCCAGGGAAGCTTGTCGGATTCGTGACAGCACATCTTCCTGCAACAACAAAAAACTTCCAGGAGGTAGTATGGTATCAGGAGATACCGGGGTTTCGGGTGCATTGAACATGCGTGAAAGGGAGTCCAGCTTGGTGTTCTTCGACCCGGGCCTGTAAGTAATGTGGAAGCTGAATCGGGCGAAGAACAATGCCCACCTGGCTTGGCGTGGTTTCAGTCTCTTAGCAATCCTCAGGTATTCAAGGTTCCTGTGATCAGTATAGATGAGAATTTGATGCGCTGCTCCTTCTAAGAGATATTCCTCTAGTGCTGATTTAATAGCCAGAAGTTCACAGTCTCCCACGTCATAGTTTCTCTCAGCAGATGGTAGCTTGCGAGAGAAAAACGCTACCAGGTACAGCAGCGCTCTGGTGCCTTGCCTTTGGGAGAGAATCGCCCCAACCGCCACCTCAGATGCATTGACTTCCAGAACATAGGGGAGAGCAGGATCCGGATGCCTAAGGATAGGTGCAGACGTGAATAGCTCCTTGAGCTTTTCAAAGGCTGTTTGTGCCTCAGGAGTCCAGCGGAACAGGATACCCTGTTTGGTTAAGTGAGTGATGGGTGAGATGAGAACCCCAGGATAAACTTCCTGTAAATGTTTGCGAATCCCACGAAGCACTGGATTCCTTTTTTATCGGCTGGAGCTGGCCAGTCCAAGCTGGCAGAGACCTTTTGAGGGTGCATCTTGATGCCTCCGACAGAGATGATAAGTCCAAGGAACTGTATGCTTCGCTGCTCAAACTCGCACTTTTCAGGTTTAGCATAAAGGCCATGCTGATGGAGGCGACCCAGTACCCGCTCTACATGAGAGCAATGAAGCTCCAGGGAAGATGAGGATATCAGCCAGATAAGCGATGACAAAGAGGTCGAGGAAGTCCTTGAAGATATCATTTATGAAGTGCTGGAACATGGCCGGAGCGTTACACAGGCATTACTAAGTACTTGTAATGACCGAAAGGGGGACGAAAGGCCGTCTTCCACTCATCGCCTTCTCTGATCCGTACCAGATTGTAAGCTCCTCGGAGGTCCAATTTGTTGAAGATGGTGGCAGTCCCTAGGCACTGGAACAATTCCGGAACTAGCGGGAGGGGGTAAAGGTTCTTTACCGTAACTTTATTGAGTTCCCGGTAGTCTATGCATGGGTGCAGGGTATGGTCTTTCTTTTCCACGAAAAAGATACCTGCCCCAGCTGGTGAAGTGGACGGACGGATGAACCCCTTACTGAGGTTCTCATTGATACATGATTTAAGGGTGCTGAGTTCCAATTCTGTAAGTGGGTAAATCCTTCCGAAGGGGATTTCAGAACCGGGAAGAAGCTTGATGGGGCAATCAAATGGTCTATGGGGAGGAAGGACCTCAGCCCCCTTCTTGCTAAAAACGTCCAAGAAAGTATGGTAGACGCTGGGGATGGCCTGGTGGACATCAGGCTCTGGGTCAAGGTCCATGCATAGTAGGGAAGGATCCATTCTGGGAGTCCTGGGCAGACAGTGCTTGTGGCAGTACTGTGATTGGAACTGGACATTCCCTGTAGACCAGTCAATTGTGGGGTTATGGGTCTGGAGCCAAGGTAGTCCAAGGATGACAGGGAAGATGGGAGAGGCAATAGATTCAAGTGTGAGGAGCTCTTGATGACCTCCAATGTGTCTTTTGGCGAGGGGACTGGTGGTGCTACGAACCTCCAGTAGTTCTCGAGGAGTGTGAACTTAGATAACGGAGAGGGTAGAAGGGACAGTAGGAACCTGATGGAACCGAGGTCTGGGTATTGGGGTGTTAACTGACCAGA
>BLSH010046282.1:284379-312464 GCA_018402905.1 Glandirana rugosa | reverse complement strand
GTGACTGGTGATGTGATTGGATGGATACACTCTCTCACACCTCTCTCTCCTCCCTTCTCTTGCATGCAGGGGGAACCAAGTGGACACTGACTAACAGGTGAGAGCAAGTGAGATTTAGAGAGTTAGTGAGTGATTCCCCCCTCCTTAAAGCTCTGCCACTGAACCCATCCCCCTAGCACTGCCACTCATCCACACCCCACCCACACCACTGCCACTCATCCCAGCCTCCTAATTAAGGACTACAGGTCCCAGCATGAAGCCTTGAGATCTAAGGGGTTACACCCTTAGATCTCAGGGCTTCATGCAGGGACTTGTAGTCCTTCAATTTTGGAATCAGGTAGGCTAGTTTAGTGGTCAGTGTAGGAATCAGGTAGGTTAGTGTAGTGGTCAGTGTAGGAATCAGGTAGGTCAGTGTAGGAATCAGGTAGGTTAGTGTAGTAGACAGTGTAGGAACCAGGTAGGTCAGTTTTGTGGTATATGTATGAATATGTGTGTGTGTGTGTGTGTGTGTATATATATATATATATATATATATATCGCCTTTTAATTGGCCCCCCTACTTTGACCCCTGTCCCCCCATGTGCCCCCCCTAAATATTAAAGCTAGAGATGCCACTGGAAGGATCCCATGTTGTGCAGCAAAAGTTAAGTCCAGGAAGCAGCTGCAAGCACCAGATTCTATGACGGCAGGGACGGTAATGATTCTACCAGGGAATTGTAGTAGTAGAGAGAGAGTGAGGTGAACAGCCTTGCCAGGTACTGGTTGGGGAGAGACAGCAAGGCACTTATCCAACTTGGAAGGGCAGGCCTGCACGAAGTTCCCCAGCTCTCCACAATAGAGGCAGTGGCCTAGGTTTCTTCGGCGCTGTTTCTCTTCAGGGGCTAGTGCCGGGTGCGCCACACCCCGCTACTTGGGCTCCTACTGCCTCGGAGGAGGAGAGATGGGTATGGTGGAGCCGGCTAGGGCTAAGTCCAAAGATAGCATCCAGGAGGGCCGGAGGCTCACCTTGGTAATCTCCGCTCTGTGTTCCCTAAGGCGCCGATCGATCTGAATAGCCAGGCCGGTGAGCCTCTCCAGAGTGGACGGCACCCCCACACGGGCCAACTCATCCTTCAGGGGGTCGGCTAAGCCTAGACGAAACTGGTGACACAGAGCTGCCTCATTCCAGGCTGTGTCAATGCTCCAACGCCTGAACTCTAACGCATAATCCTCCACAGGGCAGTGGCCTTGTCGGAGGGCGTGGAGCGCAGCTTCGACAGTGGCCGCCTGATGTGGATCTTCATACAACAGAGCCATTGCCTGGAAGAACTGGGAAAGGTCAAATACTTCAGGCGCCCCTTGTTCCAGGAGCCGGTGGGCCCATGACTGGGGCTTGTCTTGCAAAAGAGCGATCACCAGGCCCACCTTCGTGGTTTCCAAGGAAAAGGTGCAAGGCTGTAAGCTGAAGTAAAGTTTGCAGGTGCTACGGAATGCCCGGAATTTCCTGCGGTCCCCTGAGAACAGTTCTGGCATGGGAACTATGGGTCCCGGGGTAAAAGAGACCATAGAGTCCATTGTGAGCTGGCTGACCCCCAATGGGGCAGGAGAAGCAGACTCCAGGACACAGGCCTCCAGCTAGGTGTATCCTGCTTGCAGGTGTTGAACGGCTCGAGAGAGACCATCCAAGTGCCGACAAAGTTCATAGAGCGGAGAGGGCCCCTGCTCAGACTCAGACATGGCTGTCCATTTCTGTCACGTACCTGGTGGTGGAGTCTGATTATGCAGTGGGTAACCTCTCTTACGGCCCTGGTTCAGGAACCCCTGATAGAGTAGACAGGAGATTCCAGAGCACAGGGGGGCACGAGGGCTGGTAGGGATGCAGATGATGTTGTGAGGAGCCTCCAGGAGCCGTGCAAGACAGAAGACTGGTGATGCATGCCGGGTCGGTAACAAGTGGGCAAGTGCGGTACAAAAGGAGCAGGCAAGCGGGTAGTCGGGTACAGGCAGGGTCGTTAACAGGCAGGCAGCTGAAGTACAAGAGGGTCAGGCAGAAGCGTCATCGTAGGCAGGCTGAGGGTCGGTGCAGGCAGAGCTCAACAAGGTCAGACAAGCCGGGTCACAGGAACAGAGAACAGGATACAAGATGCTCTCAGGAACTCACACTAACGCTGTAAAATGGACAGCATCCGCTGCAGGGTGGCGCCATTTGGCGCCATTGGCACGCACATGGGCGTGCGCATGCCACGCATGGGCGCATGCGAACGCACATGAACGCGCGCAATGCGCACAGGCAGCTGGAACAGCCACTTTCCTAACACTTAGTCACATTACCAGTAATGAAATGTGTCCCTTATCATGTAGGTAGCTGGATCCTGTAGAAATCTTCACTGTAGGGGTGCCAGTCTTCTTTCTATCTCTGAGCTTCCAGTGCTACAATGGTTAAAGTGTATCTTTGGTCTAAATATAACATCGCATTCATTTCCACAATGAATTTAAAATATTTTTAGCCTACTCCTATTAATCTGAATGATCTTATAAGAATAGTAAGAAATATAAATCAAGCAAATAAAAGGGAAGGGATTGAACCGCTCCAGGTGGGATAGTTGTAGCTTCCAACCTCTTGGTGCAAGTCCAGTCTGTGGTCTGGAAAGTGGTAGGTGGCAGAGAGGTATGACCGCACTTCGGGATGAAGCAAATGTAGAAAGATTTTATTGAAGTTTAAAATCCATAAAAGACATCCAGCAACATCACAGGACTACATGCAGATGAGGCAAAGGATTAACATGTTTCATGACCTACATGCCGCTTAATCATCATTACATCCCTGAATATAGTCACATCTTAAATCTGCCCGCACCTGTAGAATGTGCAGTAACATATTCAGATTGCCTGTCTAAATCATGTGTGGATACAGTTACAGTGGCAGCCACTGTTAAAGGGTATAGTTAAGACTGTATAGGACTGCATTGTAGGCTGCCCATCTCTGATGTCTAATGTTAAGGCCGAACACCATACTTATTCTCAGTCTTGCATAGGCTCCTCTTCTGTACTGAAAATGTTTACTCTGATTTCACTGAACCCTGCAAGCTTTTCACAGGGTGCCTTAGAAGGTGCAGCAAGTCAGATAGGGTCTGCCATATTTCCTGGCTGACGGATATACAGCTTATCTAGCTCTTTCTTCCCCATTCCTCTCTATTCCTAGCCTGTCCCTTTCATTCATAGGATTTCAGTTCTTTCAATCATGGAAGCTCAGCATCACATATGGGTATTATGGGCAGCAAGGCTGTCTTTAACCACTTCAGCCCCGGAAGGATTTCCAGCTTTAGGACCGGAGCCCTTTTTGCGATTCGGCGCTGCATCGCTTTAACTGACAATTGCGCGGTCGTGCAACGTTGTACCCAAACAAAATTTGCGTCCTTTTTTTCCCACAAATAGAGCTTTCTTTTGGTGGTATTTGATCACCGCTGCGTTATTTCTGATCGCCGCTAAAAAACAAAAGAAGAGCGACAATTTTGCAAAAAAAAACCCAAATTTCTTACTTTTTCCTAAAATACAAATCCAAAAAAAAAATATAAAAAAACATTTTTTTTCACCGTTTTTGGCCGATTTATATTCTTCCTCATATTTGCGATAAAAAAAATCGCAATCGGCGTTTATTGATTGGTTTGCGCAAAAGTGGTCGCGTTTACGGATGATGAGAATTCATTTTTGGGGTTTTTATTTATTTATTTTTTTTCTAGTAATGGCGGCGATCTGCGATTTTTAGCGGTACTGCGATATTGGGGCGGACATGTCGGAACGTTTTGACACTTTTTTGGGACCATTGGCATTTATACAGCGATCAGTGCTATAAAAATGCACTGATTACTGTGTAAATGTCATTGGCAGTGAAGGGGTTAACCTGCAGGGGGCGCGCTAAGGGTTAACTATGTTCCCTGGGCGTGTTCTAACTGTGTGGGGGCTTGCCTAGCTGGGGAAGGGAAGTGGTCACAGCCTTCACGTACAGGAAGGCTGTGATCACAGCCCTTCCCCCTCACACAGAGCGGAGGTCCGTGTTTACTTACACGGACCTCCGCTCCTTCACTCCGGGGGGGGCATCGCGGGTGGCCGGCGGCAATCGAAGCCGCCGCACCCGCTCCCTGGCCCCCCCGAACACAGTGAGCGCGCGCGCGCCGCTCACAGTGGCTCTGTATCGCGGCCGCCGTCGTATGACGGCGATTCGCGTTACAGAGCCACTCTGTCGCCGTCAATTGCCGATCAGCCGTCGGCAAGCGGTTAATATTGATTGGACCCTGGGAAAGGTTTTTCTTCGGCCCTCCTGAATCCACTCATCAACTATTTACGGGCAGTGCAGGCTAAAGGGGAAGCTGCCTTGGGCCCCACAACAATGACTGGGCCTGGGACAGCTGCCCCTTTTGCCCTGTGTTAAAGATGGCCCTGGTGGGCAGTATGCAAGCAAAGGCATTCTGCCTAGGAACACCCATTCCTCCAGACTGACCTCCACCCATCAAGGCATTTTTATATTTGCATAACTTCTCCAAAGAGCTGGCCCACTGCTTTCATCAGGGCTGAGAGGAGTACTGAGTCCATGCCCTGCAATGTTTTCAGAACCCAGCCCCTGCCACCAGCTATGATCTGCCTGTATTGAATATAGAAGCACCAAGACCTAGTGATGATGTAGCACCCTTGTCCTAAACAGGACTGATATCAAATCTAGTTATGCTAGTTATGCTAGTTATGCTAGCTGGTAACAAGCCTGGCTACTTTATAGTCTTTGATCCATTGGTTTCTGTCCTAAGCCTGAGTCTAGTGTGCAGTCTCTCGCTTCTGTCAATAGGTGGTACTGCTGCCTTTGGCATTAGGATGATAGATTACAGTGAATTCGGGTTATGAGTAGATATGTTGCCAATCAGCAGGAGTGTTCTGCAGCCGCTGAGCATGCTGGGATAGTCTATTTATTCGGAAGGAGTCAGGTAATCGGGGTTCTTTCCACCCTGGGCTGGAGGGGATGTATGTGGAGCAGCAGCTGAGGGTTAGGCCTGAAGCCTGAGGCATGTGTGTAGAGACTCAACCTGAGGGGAGCCTGATCGTTGCCGGTAAAGTAAAGGTAAAGTAGAAGCAGTTGCCACAAAAGGATGACAATTCCTGTTACTGGAGGCAAGTGCAGAAGGGATAAAGTTCTGAAGGAGTACCAGAGCATCCAGAAATACAGCGGGTGTCTGTGAGTAAAGCTTGAAGGAGTACAGCAGGTAGCAGTAAGTAAAGCTTGAAGATAAGTACAGCGGTTATCTGTGAGTTAAGTAAGAGGAATCCGATGTGTAGCCATGATGAGTCCAGGAACCCAGCGGGTAGCGTGGGTGCGTCTTGAAGAATACAGCGAGTAGCTGTGAGAAGAGCTTGGGGGATGCAGCAGGTAGCTGAGGGTCCAAGAAGTGTAGCCTGAAGACTGCAGCTGTGAGTGAAGCTTGAGAAATTGAGTCGGTTCTGTAGCTGGAAGATAAGCTGGAAGATCTACAGTGGGGTACTGTGAGTGAAGTGTTGCTATAGGAGACAGCAGTTGCTACAAAATACAGATTGCTGCATTCAGCTTAAGGGCCCTTTTTCTGTATCGTTGTCTGCCTAGTCCTATTCTTGTCTGTGGAGTCTGCCAATTTGCTATTGCATTTGCATAAGGGTATCCTGTGCCCTAACCCTCTCTCCCCTGTTCCTGTTAAGAGAAATAAAACTCTCTTTGTTCATTTTTAAAAGTGACTGGTGCCCATCATTCCATCTAGCACTATACCCACTATGCCTAGTAACCTGCACTCTGAGGTGGAATGTCAGCTCTCGCTGACTCTGTAGTTCGCCATCAGGCCTCTGGAGGTCGGGTAGACCGATACAATGACATCAATGGGTCTAATAAAAGGTATGATACTAAAAGGTAAAGATTTTATTGAACAATGTAATGAGGATGTTGAGGAGGGAGAGAGGGACCAGGAGACCATCTGTGTGTTGTGGTATGCTGCATTCAAAAATATTGCATGTCTGCTTTTAGTGCCTTGCAAACATTTACAGCCAATCCAAACTGAATAGACTGCTTAAATTATAATTCTACCAATACACCTCCCCTCTTAAGGATTAAATGACAGCTGCTTAATGATATGGTGTGGCGCTGTACAGCCTTTGGGATCCCAATGACGCCGGAAGAAAAGTGCAAGGAGGACCTGTGACATCATCGAACTCAGCTGAAGACACCTGGAAAAAGTGTGCATATTGATTTATTTCTCTGCAACTCAATGGTGCGAGCGGTATGTGTCAAATAAATTCAAATAAAGCATTTGTTCTTATGAAGAGTTATAGCTGAGTACCCTATACAAGTTTAGTAATCAATGCACTGCAACTTATTTAGTGGTTAGTTATTTAAAAATCTTTTGAATAAAAAGAAAAATCTCTAAACGTAAACGTCGCTAGATCCTTTTCTACTAATAGTTGTCTGTGACTTTTATGCAGTTGTTCAAATAGTCTTAATTGTATTCCTCTTAACCTGTGAATCATTGGCACACTGCTTCTCACTATCATTTGCTTTTTCAATATTTAATCACAAGAATAAATAAATAATTAAACAACTTGGTGGATAGAAAGAAGAGCGGATGACAAGCAAAAAATATTTTGTTCTGGAATATTTGACAAGCTATTAATTTTGCAGTACCTAATGCGGTTATTATTATACAGTATGTGTTTATGGAAATACTGCACCCACACATGTCATCAATTTATTTGTCTTACTCATTGATATCCAGGCAGGGATCGGTAATGCTAACACACTTCCTATGCTGTTCCTCCATAGATACAACACAGTGGGCGCATTGTGCCATTAGGACAGGAAATGTGTTATTGGCAGGCATTGGTGTGCGCAGCCTATTGTTTTAGAGTGTGCACCCCAGAGCACAAACACACATGTGTGTATATCAGCAGTGCAGTGGACGGTGCCAGTAGAGCAAAGAATGGTGTCAGTAAGCTGGTGGACAGTATCTGTAGGTTTTTATTTTTATTATTTTTTATTATTTGTTACAATATAATTTTTTATTAGGTATAACCTCTAGGCCACATGGACTAAGAGAGAGAACCAGAGTAGTGGACTTTGTCGGCATAAATGAAACTGATGGTTTTAATAATAGTAAAAAAATATATATTTATTGTACATGACAAGATTTGTTAAAAAGAGACGCATAACAATGTGTCAATTGAATAAAGAATTACAACAAAAATTATATATCACAAAACAACAAAAGTAAAGTAAGGCTACAATATAGCACATGAGTCAGGGATGATACAGATACCCGACCCAAGTGGCAGATGAGCCTGAAGGATGAGGTCGACGCGTTTCGCACAAACGTGCTTCATCTGGACCATTGTATTCTTCAAGCTATAAATTGTATAGATATAACATTTGAATTAACATAACAAAGAAAAAGTTGCAAAAAATAAATGTTAAACATTTTCACATGTTATTTTATATAATGTAATTCACTAGAATTATATTGAGCATATTCACCATAGACTGCCTCATGTGTGGCTCACTGTAATCCAAGAAAGGGACTATACATCAGGGGGGCAGGCACAGGAGACCCCAAATATTTGGGTAAAGGGGCCGACAAATCTTGTCATGTACAATAAATATATATTTTTTTACTATTATTAAAACCATCAGTTTCATTTATGCCGACAAAGTCCACTACTCTGGTTCTCTCTCTTAGTCCACGTGGCCTAGAGGTTATACCCAATTCTGTGTCTCTATATAGGACGGTGGCATAAACATTGGCATGATTTCTCTTGCATAATTTTTTATTACTTTTGACAGTTATTTTAGGAGCCCCGTTATGGGGCTTTGGTGAAATACCAAGGGTCTAAACCAGGCGTAGGCAACCTTAAAGAGGTGGAGATCTACCTGAACAACATAGGAGAAGTCAAAGATCACCAGCCACATTGTCACCTCCTCACACCTGATTTAAACCTCAAATTGCTGTCCACCGTGTAGCAATCGTGTGCATTGCACGGCAATCGTGGGTTTAAATCATGTGATGAGGAGGCAACATATCGCCTCCTCACCACTTGTCAAAACACACTTGGATCACTTTCCAGAGGAGCAGTAGTGAGTGAGACCTTAGTTGCATTAGGCAGCGGCACACTGTTAGGGCTCGTTTGCATGTAAAATTGGGGTGTCTTTGTGGTTGTCGTGGTTTTACCGCCCCCAGTCCCAGTCTCCTTTGGTGAACACATGCTGCAGCAGGAATTACGCTTCCTGTTGCTTTTTGTGAGTGCTACCGCCTGCCAATCACAATCAATTCAAGTAAATTGTGCCTCTCTGCAAGCACCCTGCAACTGCATGGTCAACTGGGTTAAAGCAGGTGATGAGAAAGCAACACAATGCTGCTATTATGCCCAGTGTATTGCTTCACACTGACCTGAAGATCTCTTCTTTCCTGCTGCTAGACTGCTAGCTGGGATAAGAGGTGGAGTGCAGTGGGTGTCACTCTGCATGTGACAGGAGCCGGCACTACAGAAGAGGCTTTTCTAGACGTGATTTCTTTGTGATAACCTTAAAGTAAATAACTCAACACCAAGTTCACTATATGGACCACTTATATATTTGTACATGTTGATCATATCCCCCTTAATCTCCTCTTCTCAAGAGAGAATAAATTCAGCTCCTCTAATCTTTCCTCATAGCTGAGCTCCTCCATGCATCTTATTACTTTGGTTGCCCTTCTCTGCACTTTCTTCAGTTCCCCGATATCCTTTTTGAGAACTGGTGCCCAAAACTGAACTGCATATTCCAGATGAGGTCTTACTAATGATTTGTAATTTTTGTAATGTAATTTTGTAATGTCTCTATCTCAGGAGTCCATACCTCTCTTAATACAAGAAAGGATTTTGCTTGCTTTGGAAACCGCAGCTTGGCATTGCATGCCATTATTAAGCTTATGATCTACTAAAATGGCCAGATCCTTCTCCTCTATGGATTCCCACAGCTGTACTCCCCCTAGTATGTACGATGCATGCATATTCTTAGCCCCCAAGTGCATAACTTTACATTTATCAACATTAAACATCATTTGCCATACGGTCACCCAATTAGACAGTGCATTGAGGTCTGCTTGTAAGTTGGAGACATCTTGCAAGGACGTTATTCCACTGCATAGCTTGGTGTCATCTGCAAACACTGAAATTGTACTTTTAATCCCAGACCCTATATCATTTATAAATATATTGAAAAGTAAGGGTCCCAACACTGAACCTTGGGGTACACCACTGATAACCTTAGACCATTCAGAATAAGAATCATTAACCACTACTCTCTGAATTTGGTCTTTTAGCCAGTTTTTTATCCATTTACAAATTGATCTTTCCAAGCCTGTAGACTTTACCTTACACATTAGCCATGTGTGGGGAACGGTGTCAAACGCTTTTGCAAAATCCAAGTATACCACGTCCACAGCCACCCCTCTGTCGAAGGTTTTACTTACCTCCTCATAAAAAGAAATCAGGTTTGTTTGACAACTTTTGTCTTTCATGAATCCATGCTGTCTGTTGTTTAAAATATTTTTATCCAACAATCTATGTGGTCTTTTATTAAACTCTCCAGTATCTTCCCAGCTATAGAAGTTAAACTAACAGATCTATAGTTACTTGGTAAAGACTTTGATCCCTTTTTAAATATGGGCACCACATTGGCCCTACGCCAATCCAGTGGTACTATTCCAGTCATTAAGGAGTCCCTAAGAATGAAATACAATGGCTTTGAAATGACAGAGCACAATTCTCTTTCACTTTAAGCATTTAAAAACCACAGCTCCTGGCTGAATGGATTGGTACATGTTCCCCAGGTCAGTAACTACCCTCCTGCTATTGTTTTGACACCCTCCTCTACTAGCCCAGGAAATGGGCATTTTAAATTTGAGTGATTTTGTTTCTATTGGTTTCAATAGGGTTCAGGATCCAAACTTTGCCGAACCCTGCCAGAACCAACCTAGGGTAGTTTGGCTCATGCCTAATGGTGGTTCATCACAGTATGGCTTACCCAGAGGAAGGAATGTGGGGAAGGGTGGGACATATACTGAAAGGAAGCAAGGGGCTAAACATGCACAGTAAGGGCAGAGTGTACACAAATCTGTCACCCACGCTCACATTTGTCATGCAGAGGAGAGAGGGAATTCTAAAAGTGTCTATGACCCTCTTTATGAATTCCTCAGTAGGTGTTTATATTCTATTCTCATTGCTTTGTATAGTATATCAGCCATTTTCAACCAGGGTGCCTTCAGGTATCTTCAATGATACCTTGGAAAAATGCCCAAAAACTGTACACAAGCCAACAAGTGAATTAAGACTGCCTTTTAGTTACACAAAGCCACAGGATTTTTCTGCACCACTACAACTTTCCTGCCACTGGCATCCTAACAACCAATGACATCATCAGTTGACAAGGAGGGCGTCGGGGCACCTGCACAGCTTCCTTGTTTGCCCCTCCCCTGCCCAGCACTAGGGTAGTATTAGCTGAGTAAGGGAGAGAAACTAAGGGAGAAGAGAAACATTGGAATACTTGTCAGTATCCGTGTGCTAAGGTGTGCTAGCTTTGGAAGAATAAATCACCTCTAACGTTGGTTGTCCTATGTGTGTGGATGTTGCTGCATTATGTAAAACTATTAGTTTAGTTTTTTACATTTTAAATTAGGATGCCTCAAGATTGTGCATACAGTAATTTTAAATGGTGCCTTGATTGAAAAAAAGGTTGAGAAACACTGGACTGGATTGTATCCCTACCCCCTGGGGAGAAGGGGGTAGGGGGGGTATGAAAAACAAATGATGAGAGTATAGATCTAGAGTTCAGAAACATATTTTAAAAAATCGAAACAGGATTCTCTGAGTTATTAAACATGAAATCAAAGTGGAGAAATCAACTTTCTGTGTCAGATCTCAAAAAGTAACTGTTTTGAAAAGAAACAGCAAAATCTCTTTAGTTGTAGTAGTTGTAGCTTGCTTGTGTATTTGCAATTTGCCCCTTTTATATAAAAAAATGATAACATTCTTATGATTTTATTTTTAGCTGTTCTTTCCTATCTATATATAAAGTAAAACCAAGATATTGATATCTCCTGAAACAATACTGGCACTTGGGGCCTATTCACACTGCTCTGCAGCCCAAACCATTGCTGCCCCACACAGCATTTTGAGCTGCAGATCCATGTGGCAGGGGGCACTGTGATACTTGTTTTGTTGTATCACACAACTCCCTTTTTTAACAGAACTTTATTTGAAGTGTACAATGTGACACTTCATTCATGTCACTGCACAACAGTTGCAGTGACACTTTTTGTGCAGTGACATGCAGGACTGAGCAGAGCAGTGCAATATTAGGCAAACCTGATGCATAATATTGCTCTGCTCTGGAACCCAGTGTAACACTGCATTCTGGTCTGATCATCATTGCAGTTACCTGTGTTTTTTCATGAGGAAAAATGCAGGTAACTGCACATAGAGTGAATGGGTCCTAGACAAAACAGTGACAATGTTTTGATGTTTTGAACTGGCAAATAGGTATATGAACATATTGGGCAATCCACTGTGGACCTGTAATTGTAAAAAAGTTATGAACCACTTCTATAGGCTATCAATAATGATTAATAAGTGTCTGCATGTGAAAATAGTGAGATGGCGGCGTGCTCCAGAGCTGTGCTAAAGGCCTTGAGAAGAAAAAGTCTATTTTTTCAGTTTATATATAGTTGCCAGGCATGTAGGTATTACAAACTGTACAGTAGGTAGGCTATGATAACAATACATTTCTCAAGGTAACCTTGTTAAAAAAACAAGAATATGTAATAGAGTCTTTTCTTTCAAGTAATTGAAACAAGCAAAACAGTTTGAACAGATATGCTATCTGCAAGTGTGTTCTTTTTTGTTTTAATTTTCATTATAGGTTTGTTATTCTAGATAAAAAACTGTTGGTACAAATATGTTTTTATTCACCTGTGTAGATCGAATAGGTATCCACTAAACAGTGTAACTGAGCAGGTAAAAATGTTATATTGTGCCTGATTTAATATTAACGTCTGTCACTGAGGGGTTTTCTTGTCATTATCACAAGCAGCTGAGGAGATCAAGTTGAGACAATTGCCATTCTGATTTCGTGCATGAAAAAGCACACCAGGATGCCATTTAGGCTGGCCCAGAAGCTATTGGATTATACAGTGGTATCATGTTCAGTTACTTCATCTGAGTCTTCTCCTGAGGCTAGCATAACATAACATGCGTCATGACCCTAATTTCAGAGAAATAACAATGCACTTTATAATATTTTTTAAAGTAGCAGTGAAATCAATATATGTGCATAATTATGTGTATGCCTATATACAGTACAGGTGTTCATGTATCTGTCCCTCACTCTTTCTATATCATATGTATTAATGAGGTGGTTCATGTCTCTAGAACCCAACTTTCTAAATAAAGGGCCATTTTACTGTCCTTTAGACTTTAGGGGGAGCCGCGTCGTGGCCAGTGGGAGTAGAAAATGGTATCAGTGGGAGGAATAGTGCCCCATCTTTGGTGTCAGTGGGAGGAATAGTTCCTGATCATTGGTGTAATTGGTAGTAATAGTGCCCTGAGGGCCAAATAAAGGCAAGCAAAGGGCCACATCCGGCCCTTGGGCTGAAGATTGGAGATCGCTGCTCTAGAAGATGATATTCAATCCTGAACTCATTTTACTTACTGTATATTAGGTGAATGAACAGACATATTGCAGATATATGATGGTAACAGGAAGGGAAGAGGTGCTTAATGTATGGTCTGTGATTAAGAGCTTGGCTTCACTTTTGCTGTGCCATATAAGAGGCGAAATAATGGCATGGAATAGTGGCATAACTGTGTCTCTGGGGACAGACTGGAGCAGGGTTTTTGATCGCTGATTATGCTTTGGGGAGTTGTTTTATAGCTGAATAACTTATATTTGGCAATCATTTCTGTAAACATTAACAAAACAAAGAATTGCTTTAAGGTGTTGCTTTTGTGAATTTGGACCAGGCTTTCTCAACCTTTTCCACACAGAGGAACCTTTGAAATAACTTTCTGGTCTCAGGGAACCCTTGTTAAAAATTTCTATATCTACGACTCATGGTACATTAGTGTGATGGTCAGTTGGAAGAGTGCTCCTTATATTTTTGGTCATTGGGAAGAATTTCCCCTTTATAGATAGCTAAAAATATAATTGGTGTCAGTGGGAACTTATCTGAGAGGCAAACATTGGTCATTGCTCAAGGAACCCCTAGCAATCTTTGAAGGAAAGTTGGTTGAGAAACCCTAATTTAGACCATGCTTTGAAAAACACTCCAAAACAGGCATAATGTTAATTAAAAAATGGTTTAAAAACAGCACACCAAGGGATGTATTTATTAAAAACCGCAGAGCTATTCATCTTAGGAAACTGCACTTACATTCATTCTGTGCAGTTTGGGGACAAAGACAATTATTCTCAGGTTCATTTTTTCCCCATGTCTAATGTATTCATTTATAGCAGTGGTCCCCAACTTCCATGGCACCAGGGACCGACCACATGGAAGACAGACCCTTCAGGGACCGGTGGGTAAAGGGGTGATGGAGTGATATTTCCAGGAAATAAATCAGAGCAAAGAGCATGTCTGCTGGTCAGAGTGATTTGACAGGGCATATTACATGCAACAATGTGATTGTTAGCAAGAGAGTAGAAGTGATTACAGGGAGGCACCATGAACACCTAGATAAAAAAAAGGGGGTCAAGGAGGGAGTGAGCAGTTTAAACTTATTCCACATATTCACCATCATGGTTGATTCAGAAATACAAGAGCTGAGCAAAAGCATGAGGACCCCACATGGGTGTTTGGCAGCAGCCTGTCACCTTGGGGGGATGGGGTGTTGGGGGTGCAGCCTGGGTCTCACCAGTGATCTATGAGATCCTGTCCCCGGCTGGCTCTCCTCCCTCCTTTTCTCCTTCTTCTTGGCCACAGAGAGGGAAGGGAGTTTTGGCGCTGGGATAAGGGGAGCAGCCACCCTCTGGTGTTCAGAAGGCACTAAGCTACACTTTGAGTAGTCTTTAACCCTGTCCTGTAACGGGTGGTCTGGAGGTCTTGCTGACAGAGTTCAAGCCTCACCATGTGCTTTCTGCGGTGAAGACAAAGAAATGGAGTGAGCCTGATAAATTTCCCTTCAGGTCAGGAAACTAAGTGAAGTGCTGGAGAGAAGTGCATGAGCAATAGTCTGCAAGTCAAGTGCATGAGGAAATAAAGTGTATATACGGTCGTGTGTATAGATGGTCCTGTAACCAATTCTTTGGGCATCCCACAGTCACTCCTTTTCCCCATCCAAGTTAAATCCCCTAAATAAAACAAACAAAAACAAGATCCGGCCTGGTCAGTGTCTATGGATGTGTGAGATATGGTGGGACTGAGGGCAGCTATAAGGTGAACCACAACTACCAGTCACTCCCAAGGGTTACATGGCTACATTTATATAAACAAATGCACCAGGATAAATTAAAATTACTTTAGCATAATACAGAAATGTTGTGAAATGGGGATGTTTTCAGGAACAGGACTTGATTACCTTTGAAAATTCCAAATGATAGGTATAGTCAACTAATTAACAATTTAAATTGATGTTGCTGCAAAATCCAGTATGTAATCCAGTATTTCAATGTATGTAAATAGATTCTCCACTTCTGCCATGTCTTCAGATAATACAGCTGCTACTGGTTTCCGGGCCACAAAGTGAAATGTGAAATACCATGTTGCAGGAGATTCACATTTTCCATGCCTGCAATGTGTTCAGTTGGGTCCTCAGTTCAGTGACAGGCCTACTAAGGAAATGGGATGCTCTGGGCATTTTCTAATCAGAACTAATCCAGAGCAATTCATTCCATCTCCAATTGTTAAGAAAAGCTCCTAGTGATTGCTGTGGCTCTCCTCACAGCTCTGCAGAGCACAATAACGAAATTAAACTTCATGCCCCTACAGCTTGTCAAGCAATGAAGAAAAGGGTCATATTTTCATTTCTTTCAATTAACCTACTTGTCATTTTCAATGAAATCTAACATGAGCATATAGTTCTTATAAGCTGCAAGCAATTACTTTCAGTGGAAATAAATGTTTGGATGATGTGCTTTTTAGGCTGAGTTATATATGCTAGCTCAATGTAATTCTCTCATTATTTATACAAAACATTGTTAACAATTTACTACAATACAGTATTACATGGTAATGTGTTACACAGCATTTCTTGCAGCTATTCCTTTGTTATTGGAGCACCTATTCAAACACAGCTTTTTTGTGCTACCTTTCATTTCAAAGAGGCTAATGACCATTAGCTTTAAAGTGCACCTGCCATTTACACATAACAGCATGCATAGGTGTGCACAGCCTATTGCATTAGGGTGTGCACCCCAAAGCTCAAACACACATGAATGCCACCTCCTGTCACAGGGAGGAGGCTCTGATTGTGGAGACAGTTGATTGGAAGCATATTAGGTTACATCCTAAGTATAGGTGTAATGTGTTCCTATAGTTGAACCTAGCCTTTAACATAATGGGGGCATTTACCCCAACCACCCTCCTGGTGCCACCTCTGGAAAATGCTAATGCACATGGGGTGATTAGGGTGTGCCCTGTGCGCACGCCTATGACAGCATGTTAATTCTATGCTGTTTAATTCATTATGTTTTTTCATACCCCCATGACTTTGCAAGAGTGCATTCATTTGGGCAGGTGCACGTCATTGTAAATTATATCGGAGAATGTAATTACCCCTTTACTGTGCTTTTGAGAACATATCTCCCAGTGAATGCCAAGATTCCTAGGTGTAAATTGCAACATTGGACATAGCAAAAGTTTGTAGTTGTGCCTATGGTTCCCATTAGTAGATTTCTGTTAATTCTGGTTCAAACATACCTTAACTCATATATTGCCTACCTGACCCTAATGATTCCCGATCAGTCGCTTTGCAGCTAAAAAGCAGTTGAGGCATGGGCAGACTTGCACTTTGGCTCCGTTCACACAATTGCAAATTGGATGCATTATGAACCGCATCCGAGTCGCATGACATGTGAACCAAACCAGCTTTCTATGGAGCCGGTCCACATATCTGCGTGCAGCTGCAGTGCAAATTCACTGCAAACTTAAAAAGAGTCCTGTGCCTTTTCTGAGCACTGCAGTGCGGTTCAGATGTGAATTTCAGGCTCATTTCCTTCTATGGAAAGGTGTCTGAATCGCACATGTCCTCAGTTTTGAACACAAATTGATTAAAAAATAGCTTGGGGCCCCCCCCCCCCAATCCATACTAGGCCCTTCAGGTCTGGTATGGATTTTAAGAGGAGCCCCACGCCAGAATAAAAAAAACATCGTGGAATTCCCCCCAAAATCCATGCAGGACCCTTATCCAAGCATGCAGCCTGGTAGGCCAGGAAAGGGGGGGGACGAGCGAGCGCCCCCCCCAACCATACCAGGCCACATGCCCTCAACATGGGGGGGTGCTTTGGGGCAGGGGGGCTCTGCGACTGCAGTCTGACAGTTCTTAAATAACTAAGGGGTGGGGCCACCTGATGATGTAAGCCCCCTTGTGACATCATTGACACAGCATGCACCGGTCGATGGTTCTGTCATTCAGCAGAGTCCAATCAATGAGCATAAGATGGGTCAGTGCCTTTCATCTTAGTAGATCTTAGTTGTTGTTCCTTGTTTGTTGTTAAAAGAGTCCTCCAGACTGCTGTGTCAACCCCTCTTTTCTGGTCCATGAGGAGGGTATTGACAGAAATTATCTGACCAATCAAGAGGTCTGAGGTGTGGCCAATGGGGGGCTACAGATTTATGATCATGCAGCTGCCACAGATACAGTTTTCTATAGGTATTATTATCTTTAAATACCTGTCCTACAGGTTACCGTCTGGTAACTTGTATTTTATTGTCCAGCATGAAATTACCTTTTGAATGAATACAAATATGATGGCTATTTCACCTCGGAGAGGTAATGGGCCTAATCCGCTTCTGATACTTCCTAGGATAGTGGTGTTTGGGCTTAAAATGCTGCTAATTAACTGATACAGGTAAATATGTCCTTTTTTTGGCTGTACTATTATCAGCTCAGGAGTTGTGAAATATACTGAAGTTTGGATTCTTTGGCTAATCAGAAAAGCATAGTCAGCCATTCCATAAGCTGAGCTATTTGAGACCAGGATAGATATCTGTTAAAATTCTAGTTAATCAAGCCTGAAAGCTTCACTGTTTTATGATGGCCATTAGAGTGAGATTGGGTTGTGAATTGTCCTGTTAATCGGGTGTCGATAGGCTAACTCAAAAGCTTATCTTGTTGCCCTACTTTGTTTTGAGGTCAATTAATAATGTTCAGAGGGCCTGCTGCATCCTCTCAATAGACTGATAAGGATGTTTTTGAATGTAGCTGACAGTTGGTTGATTGCATAAGATAAAATCCTAATGTAGTCAGGTCCTGAAGGGGGGGGGGGGGTCACTGCTGCTAAAAAAAGAAATGTTGTATCTGAATATGATTTTCAAACAACATGGCTGCTCTAGACCCTTTTACACAGCCGATTTACGGCTACAGCACGGATCTGCTTTACTGGGAGGACGTCAATAGACGTCCTCCCCTTATGCTCGTGCTGGGCGCACACACCGCTGCAGTGAGCCCACGGTTTGGGCAGACTCGATGTCAGCCAGAGACCCGCGATCTCCTCACAGAGAGCCGGAATGGGGAACCGCCGATGTAAACACGGCGGTTCCCTGCTCTGTGAGGGGGGGCATGACAGATCTACTGATCCCTGTCACTGGGATCAGTTAGATCTGTTATGTCCCTGTTAGCCCCACCCCCCACAGTTAGAACACACCCAGGGAACACATTTAACTCCTTCACTGCCCCCTTAGTGTTAACCCCTTCACTGCTAATGACATTTATATAGTAATAAGTGTCTATTTTTAGATCTGATCGCTGTATAAGTGTCATTGGTCCCAAAAAAGTGTCAAAAATGTCTGACATGTCTGCCGCAATATCGCAGCCCCAATAAAAATTGCAGATCGCCGCCATTACTAGTAAAAAAAATAAATAATAAAAATGCCATAAACCAATGTCCATAGTTTGTAGGCGACTATAACTTTTGCGCAACCCAATCAATATACACCGATTGTGATTTGTTTTACCAAAAATATGTAGAATATAATATATCGGTCTAAACTGATGAATACATTTTTTTTATGTTTTATTTTTGGATATTTATTATAGCAAAAAGTAAAAAATATTGTTTTTTTTTCAAAATCATCGCTCTTTGTTTATAGCGCAAAAAATAAAAATCACAGAGGTGATCAAATACCAGCAAAAGAAAGCTCTATTTGTGGGAAAAAAAGGACGTCAATTTTGTTTGGGTGCAACATTGCACGACCGCACAATTGTCATTCAAATAGCAACACCACTGAAAATTGGTCCGGGCAGGAGGGGGGTTTAAGTGCCCAGTAAGGAAGTGGTTAAAGAGGTTGTAAACCCAAGACAAAAAAAATGTGAGACAAAGGCATAATGAGCTAGTATGCATCACATAAAACTGCACATGCGGAAGTTCCTTCATAGCTCATGCGTCGATGACATCATTGACAGTGTATATAGTATATATCTCATAAACTGAGATATTTACAGTACCTACAGGTAAGCCTTGTTATAGGCTTACATGTAGGTACAATTAAACATGAAGACTTTACTTCCTCTTTAAGCATTGTTGCACCCCTTTTGGGAACTTTTGAGCCCATTTTGTATAATTTTCTGCATCTCTAAGCCTTTTGCAGACACATAGAAAATGTAAAAAGGCACTACATGTTTTTTTTTTTGCCCTTTTTGGCTTAAATGTACCATGGAATAACCAGAGAGATTTCATATGAGTTGATTCAAGTCTTAAAAAGCCAAGCTGGGAAACTGCCATTTTCAGAAACCAGAAGTAAGGTTTCCAAAATGGAAAGTGGCCTTTTAACTACCTTTTTCATGACTTTTTTTGCATCTTAAGCCTTGCTTTATCCCCTTGGGGGACTTTTGAGTCCTACAGGACATCTTTTCTTTATTTCTGAGCCTCTGCATTGCATTGCAGATGCCTGAAAACTTAATTTAAGTTCTATGTTTAAATTGTGAGCTCAACAGTACAATCTTTTTTAGATCCTGGGCTCAACTGTTTGATCTATATTTTTTTTTTGTTTCATTATTTTTATTAGAATTTTCAGTTTACAAGGAAAAGAAATACAGAAAACACATTACATAAGTACATAGATTATAGACTCTGAGTACATCCAAAATGATGATAATGATAACAATAACTGCAACCGGCTAATTATGACAGTGCATATAATTATAATCATATGATCCTTAGAGCTGGCCCCAGAGAGGACTAAGGTGATGCATTTGGGGAGCTTCTCTGAGATTAACAATCAAGTTGTTTCCTAATTCTGGTAACATACACATATCTGACTGATTGTTAGGGGTGGGTTGCCGGGATCGATTCCCTGAAGACCTATCATAGTACAGTGTTTTTTACGTAGTCTGGCATAGCTCTATGTCCTGGTGAGGAGTCTTGTTCTTTAAATGCGGGAGGAGGGGTATGAGGGGGCTGGGGTAACGAGGGTGAGGTACCAGTGTGCAGTTGATTGCTGTCTTTAAACGACTGGGGGATGGTAGGTGCCCCCAGGCCAATCTATATTGTTGTGTTCGAAAGGTTACGGAATTCCGCGGATTCTTTGAAGCGCTGCCAACAGGTCCAGATTTTGTGGAATTTCATTGGAGTCTCCCTCGCCTAGTGTAAGAGGTCCTCCATTTCAGCGATCTTCTCTACTCTATGAAGCCACTCTCATATATGCTGGGGGGGCTGTTATCTCGCCAATGTATGGGAATACACATTTTAGCTGCATTTATGAGGTGAAGGGTGAGAGATCTTTTATAGGCCGTTTGGAGTATGGATATATGGTGAAGGAGGTATTGTGCCGGAGTGAAGTCTGGGGTGTTGGTCATTATTTGGGTCGTGAGGTGGTGAATTTCTTTCCAGAAAGGCTGTATGACTGGGCATTCCCACCATATGTGAAGCATGGATCCATGTGCTTTGTTGCATCTCCAGCAGAGCGGGGAGACACTAGAGTGATACTAACTGTTTGATCTATATTTAAATCCTAGGCTCAACTGTTTAATCTATTATTTTGGATCCTGGGCTCAACAGTTCAATTTATTTTTAGATCCTGGGTTCTAGGTAACTCAACAAAGGAGGGGACACGCCTCAGAAATGCGTCATCATGGTAACACTGTCATCAACACTGTACTGAGGTCAGCTTCCCATGTAATGGCAGTAAGCTCCGGGGGGATTAGTCTTAGCTGCCCAAGAGGCTGACAGAGAGCGATGCTTGCATATAGATTCTGTGTTTCCCTGGCTCGCTTTGCACAAATAGTTCTGTTTTGCTACACTTCAGTGGGTTACACCACCCTGTTGACATGGACTATACAGTACCCCTGGAGTGTAGGTGAACATTATCTAAAAGACTGTTGATTACCAAGACCGGCATCTGGGGTTAGTTGTTATATGCCGCTCACCTCTTCATCTCATGTGAGTGCAATGATTTTAGCTGTTTCTTTTTTATAATAAAAGCTGTAACTGCGCTATCGTAGTGGGCTTACTCTTTCTGCTAATCTGTTTTTATATTCTAGGCTCAATTGTTTGATCAATTTTTAGATCCTGGGCTCAACAGTAAAATGCTTTTTAGATCCTGGGCTCAGCTGTTCTGTATTTAGATTCTGGGCCAAACTTTTGTATCTGTTTTTAGCTCCTGGACTCAGCTATTTGATCTATGTTTAGATGCTGGGCATAACTATTCCATCTTTTTATAGATCCTAGGCTCAACTGTTCAACCTATATTTAGATCCTGGGCTCAACTGTTCGATCTATTTTTAGATCCTTGACTTAACAGTTTGATCAATTGTATGATCAATTCTAAATCCTGGATCCTCGTCTCAATAATATCAGTTTTTAATCCTGAACTCAACTGTTCATTCTTTTTTAGATTCTAGACTCAACTGTTCAATCTATTTTTAGATCCTGCACTCAACAGCTTGATCTATTTTAGATCCTGGGCTCAACTGTTTATTATATTTTTAAATCCTAGGCTCAACTGTTTGATCTATTTTTAAATCCTGGGCTCAATTGTTCAATTTAGATCCTGGGCTCAACTCTTTGATTCATTTTTAGATCCTGAGGTGAACAGTTGAATCTATTTTTAGATCTTGGGCTCAACTGTTTGATCTCTTTTTAGATCCTGGCTCAACAATTCAATCTACTTTTAAATCTTTAATTCAACTGTTCAATCTGTTTTTAAATCCCGGGCTCATTTGTTCAATCTAATTTTAGATCCTGGGCTTATGTTGTGGGCGGGGCCAACTTACGAAACCTGCACGCGGGGGTATCTTTCTTGCGTGTGCATGCTTATAAATGCTCAGGACCAGGCAGGCCTGCATTCATATGAAAGTCAACCTTATGGAGGTACCACGGTTTAGAGATGAGCCGTACACCATGTGCAGTGATGTAATATACAGAGTTCCTCTGTAGAGTGTCTTGTCCGATGTTACTGCACACCTTCCTCAATTAAAATTACATTTAGGAGGAAGATTGCTAAACCTATGCCCTCTTCACCATTCCAGCGTATCTCTGCCATCTCACTCCCAGTGACAGAAGAGGGTCCCACCTTGCACTTAGGGTGGACCTCATGTGTGCACATAACTAACTCCTTCTGCTCTTCCGTACCATGCTGCTAGGTAATTGGGGTCTCCATACCACAGGTTCGGTCCCGATTGCTTTTGGGGAACAGACCACTAGTAAGGAAGCCAGGACACCGATCCCCTCACCACTGGAGGACCTGTCACCCACACCAGGTACCACGCTTATTGACCGGCTGCTATGTATTACCACCAGTTCATGGTTACTCATGCCAAGTGTTCTCCGGCTCTGACTCTCCTGCCGAGTTAAACCTTTGTAATGGAGTTGCTTCTGTACCCCGCGTGTGCTTTACAGGCCTGTTCCTTCAATACACCATGTACCACCATGCACCCCTTTGAATAACTTCACACCAGGCTTGCAACAGTTAACAGTTTTACTAAAAGGACTGGGCTCAACTCTTCAATCAATTTTTAGATCCTGGGCTGAACAGTTCCATCTATTTTTAGATTTTGGGCTCAACTGTTTGATTCCAGCCTTAAAAAGCCAAGCAATTGGCTGGTAAACTGCCATTTCCTAAAACCAGAAGTGGCTTTTTACCCCTTTTCTGCATTTCAAGCATTTATGCATCCCTTTTGGTGACATCTGAGCCAAATTTGATACATTTTCTGCATTTCTGTTCATGCAAGATCTTAGTATACATCTTGTGAGCTTCATTTTGCTGTTAAAGAAAGTCAGTTGGTAACATATAAAATATATATAAAATATTCAGTCATACATGCGCATGTTTTCTTACTTAAATAATTTGATAAATGTGCACACTTTGTCCCATGCATCAAAAACAGATAATATTATTCATAGCATGCTTAGTGTTAATTTAGTACTGTGGTCTCTGACTTAAAAAAAGTAGGGATAGATAAATCACATGAAATACGTTGTTAATAATGAACATGCGGGTTCGAATTTCAGATGTCAAGTTTTCTTCATAATCATTTCCAAGTTTGCTGGAGTAAATTCACAATCTTATTTTACAAACGCTTATGGCATACAATACAAGGCCCTTGGCTAACTGAATGATTTACATTCTGTTTTGACTCATGTAGTGGAAAAGGCCATCAACATGATTTGGAAAATTGGGTGGATTTACTAGTTACTATGTTTGTCAGCATGACTTTGTCTACCACAGAGACTAAAGAGGAACCTGCTCTGGCTCCAGCTTGTTTGATGCTTCCTTGTTGATGCTTCTTCTTAGTCACAGGATGTACAATGCAATCTCAGCTACTTTACAGATATTGGGTTATTTTTTTTGTTTTACTTAGCGTAGTTAAGTTGCATGTGGGATTGAACGGAGGAGACTGTCAGCAATCAATAACTAACGGGCCATCACGGAGTAATCCAGTGGCTGTGGTAGACTTAAAGAAAATAATTCTTGGTGGCACTAGTGGGAGGATGAGGCTTATGGATGGAAGAAAATTACTACAAGGGGATGTAAATATCAGCCAGGGGTTGAATAACTGCTAGGGAGGCGGAAGTCATGGTTAATTGCTGCTAGTGAGGGTGAGGTACACCTGAGGCCCTGAGGCCATTTGGCCCTTTGTTTGATCTAGGATAGTGTGTTATTTAGAAGTAACAGGAGGACCTAATTTAATATATAATGCTATAAAAGAGTTGGAAGTATACTAATATTAAAATATTATATTACAATGCTAGCTATATATAAATGAACATGGGGTGCACCGCACACTTTTTTTTCTCTTGGTGTTGCCATCAGCAGAAACCAGTTTAAAGTTCCAATATACAAGAGAAAAATAAAATAGCTTCTATACATAATCTTCTTTTTCATTCACAAGAACATTACAGTGTTTCAAGTGTTCATCACAACAAAAAAGCTGGGAACAGTTTGGGCCCAGTATATATATATTAAACCAGAACTTCAGTCCTACTTTGTACCGACAAAGGCTCCCTGCCCCCTATGGCACTGCCATTATTGCACAGGGGCAGATGTGCTGAAAGGCATTGTCTAAGCCTTTAGGTCCTTCAACACATCTTCAACAGACGGCAAGGTCTACTGACTTCCCTAATATATGTCATAGTGCATGTGTGGAAATCCCTGCTTGTGTACAGATGGTTAAATGGATGGTATATAAATGACTTATACATTAGGCTGAAGGTCCACTTTAAGCCCATTATCAAATTGCTTGATTCCTCCATCTGCCCAAAACAACACAGATGGAGGAATTTCCTGCCAGCACCAGTGGCTGTTTTAATTTGCAACTAGTGACTGCATCTGATTAAATGTAGTCATTGTTCAGCTGACAATTATAGTATCTAGTAGGGGGCCGCCCCCTACTCAGACCTCCTGAAGACCCAGAACCCAGAAGATGGCACAGCTTCTATGCAGACCCCAGAGCCTATAGTAACCAACAGAAGTGAAGTATCTTGTACTGATAAAGAAATTACCTGTTTTTTCATACTTTCTACTGTGGTGAATTATGTTTTTCCACTAGTCTTTATATTTTGTATTTTATTGTGGACATACACACTTTTTATGAGCAAAGAGCTGTATATGGCGATTGTTAAATTATACCTATATTATAGAAATAAAATTCCACAAACAATTCCCAATAATATAAGCCAAACAATACAGATCATTTAAGAAACTGGACAATTTCAGTTGGTAAATCACATGAATTTAATAATTCATCACAGCAAACCCATTTATAAGAGTACCTTTAGATAAAGGCTAACTGATGGTCACATGCTGATGATACCATAAATAAGTCCTTTTGGCAGGCTATGCTGACACTGCTCTTATGCTGTTTGAATCTGCTCACATTCAGGCTTGTGCTTTCATTCCCTGACCCAGTGACCTAGATTTTATTTCTGTGCAGGGTAACTGAGACCTTGTCTATTACACATCTGTAATGTTTTCATTTTCTGAAACAGACAGTCACAGGATTAAGCTGAAAACGGGAACAAGAGAAAAGTAGTAATGCAAAACAGCAATGTTGCAAATGAGATGTGTGTTAGACAAACTCTTAATGACAGCTAGTTTTAGTCTAGGGCTGGCAGTCTGGAAACTGGTGGGTTATTGAATATCCAGTATCAATAGTATATGTTGGTCTTTATGAGGTCCTTTGGATTATTAAACCTTATCTAGTCTTGTTTTTAATAAAATAGCAGTACTCCATGCAATCTAGTCCTTTTTTTCTAAATAACAAACAGATCATACTTACAGTGGTTTTGCACAGAGAAACCCCGAGCCTCCTCTTCTTGGGTCCCCGTCGACGCTCCAGGCCCCTCCCTTCTGCTTGGTGCCCCCATAGCAAGCAGCTCCCAAACCGTTGCTCTGTGTCCACACACAGAGCGTTGCTTGGCCCTGCCTCCGTGCTCTCCTCATTGGCTTACTGGCTGCGACTGACAGTAACAAGATCAAATGGCTACCATTGGGAGAGAAAGACCTGGGAGGGTCGAGGATCTAAGTTTTGAGGGGCTGGACGCACTGTTGCACACAGAAGGTTTTTTTTACTTTCATGTAGAGTATGTATGAAGGTAAAAAACCTTGAGGCCGGGTTCACTCATGTGCAGCCGCTGGTTCAAGCCTGGGGTCCAGTGCATGCCTGTTCACTGGTTCAGGTGCCTTTGAGGTCCGAATTTTTGCCTGAATTCGCACCTGAACCAGACCCAAACACATGTCAATTGAGAGCCGGTCACACTTGCCTGTCATGCGAATTGGATGCATCCAATTTGCATATGTGTGAACCCAGCCTGAGCCTTTACAGCCACTTTATGTACTTTAAGGTGTCAGTGATTCTACTTCATTAACATTATGTGCACCATTACAACCTTCCAGCCACTTGCGTCCTGACAACCAATGACGTCATTGGTTGCTAAGGAGGATTTCAGGGTGCCTGTACAACATCTTTTACCCCTCCCCTACCCTTCTCCATCAGCACTAGGGTCACATTAGCTGAGTGAGGGAGAAATGAAAGCACTGGAATACTAATCAGTACCAGTGTGCAAAAGTGTGTTTGCTTTGGAAGAATAAATTACCTCTAACATTGTGTGTCCTATGTGTGTGGATGTTGCTGCATTTTGGAAAACTATTTGTTTATTTTTTTTTACATTTTACAATGGGGTGCCTCAAGATGATGCATAATTTTCAAGGGTGCCTTAACTAAAAAAGGTTGAGAAACACTGACATAGATAATTTTTTTAAAGTGTGTTAATGTTTTAAACCTTGTTGTAAGTGTAGTGTCATGAACCCATAGTAACATTCATGTTCGGTCTGTTTGCTTACCTCTTGGTTGTGTCAGCCTAGAGGCTGTGCTCATCACCACCTGTGGACTAAGTAATCTCCTCTCAGTGAACTCCACCCCAGTCTCCAATTAAGGAAACACTATTTAAGACCATGTGCTGCAAAGCCTCCTTGCAGATCAATTTGGTTTGTGTTTCTCTTTGTGTGTGGTTGTTCCTGTCGTATGCTCTGAGTCTATTTCCGTTTACCGACTTTTGGCTTGTTCTGACTATCTCTGCCTGCTTGATTCCCTGGCTTTTGGCTTGTTCTCTGTTTCTCCTGTCTGCTTGATACCACAACTTTGGCGTGCTCTTCCGTCTGTCCCTGTCTGCTTGTGGTCCTGACCTTTGGCTAGGTCACTGACTATCCTTTAAATAAAGAAAACAGTAGTGCGCTAAAGTGTCCAGGGCAGCAGCAACATAATATGCGATAATAACATACTTAAACCATATTCATAATAAACAGTTGCGCTAAAAAATTTGAAAATACAGTGATCCGTGAAGATTAGAAAATTGTCAGACAAAAATAAATTAAAGTGTCCAAGAGAATTAAAAAAAAGAGCCAAAAAGTTCAGAAAAAGTCCAAAAAAAAACAAAATCAGTTCAGAAATGAGTGATCTGTTAATTCGATAGTCGGTTCAACACTGCTATGTGAAAGTAGCTTGAGCCTCATCCACCATAGGAATCCCCTCAGGGTAGATAAACCACCACCGGAAAGCAACACACCTCAAAGTGTTAAGGGGGTACCCTTACCAGAGGTCTGGGACTTGCTATCGCTAACAAGTCAAACAGACTAGCAGAAACAACCCTCTGCAGGGTATATTTGCAGATCTTTCTCTCCTCCAGATAATCCAGCAGGGTAATGACAAATACAATCTTCAACTCAGACTGGCAAAGGACACCATCTCCATCATATAGACATCATAAAAAGGAAAAAGGATCCAATAGTGTTATTCCGTTTAACAAATTTATTTAAAAAAACACAAAGTTGGGTACTCACATTACAAACAATAAAATCGAGTGAAAGCCAGCTGGTAACTGGAAAAAACAAGTGTTCCCGTTCGTACGTGTAGGCGTGGTGACTTCAGCCGTAGCTCCGCCCTACATGTTTCGTCATACGTGACGTCTTCCAGGGGCACGGGCAACGCACTGACGCACCACCTTTTATACCATAAGCACACCAAGCCTCAATCTGATGACCGGTGGCCATTTTCTTGAAGTCTGGATCCCACATCAGCGGTGACCCTCAGGAGTCACCACGGACGGACATACAGAAACAAAAATACAGAACAAATTGCCTACTGAGCAGGTACTTAGAACGTAATTAAAAAACACTTATAAAAACAAAAAAACAAAAAAAATTTGGAAGAAACACCAATAATTGATACCTATAACATATTGAATAGATGTCATGTTGACTGGCTCAGGTCGCCATCATCACAACTTAGAAAAATTACCACCGATCGTATAGCCGGAGACAACCGACATCCGGAAACACGGTCGGATCGGCTTATACTAAAATTAAAAATGTAAAATTGAGATGAGTAATCAATACCACCCCAATTCACATACAGACATAGAAGTTAATATTGTCAATCATGGCTGAACATATATAGTTACATAGTTACATAGTTAGTCAGGTTGAAAAAAGACACAAGTCCATCCAGTTCAACCAAAAAAAAAAAAAATGTATATACATATATATATATATATACACATATACACATACAACCAAATAATCCCATGTACAATCCTTCACCCACAGTTGATCCAGAGGAAGGCAAAAAACCCCAGCAAAGCATGGATCCAATTTGCTATAACGGGGGAAAAAAAAAACCAACTTGACCTACCTGAACACAGAAAAAAGTTGGACTGATTGATACATTGATACATTGATATATACAAGTCGGTACTAACTGTTATAATTGAAGATACAGACATACACTTAACCCCACCATAACTAATGAGTAGAGTTAAAATGTAAAAATTAAAATCATATTCGGCTAGGCTGGCACAAAGGCCTACAGCCAACAGAGGCCGATATGCTAGCCACCATTAAAAAGATTCAACACTACTACCGCTG
>BLSH010046282.1:271605-281932 GCA_018402905.1 Glandirana rugosa | reverse complement strand
TCTTCCTGACTATCTTATTAAAAAGCGGTCCTAGCGGAGTTGGTTTACAAAACGACAGAGGGACCACGGTCCCAAGCCGTACACCACCTGGCCCAACTATTTAATGACCCTCCCCAAAGCCCTCCTCCTTACACCAGGTCTTTAGCCATGCATTCAGGGCTCTAATCTCCCCCTGCCTTTCCTGTGTTGCGCATGGCACAGGCAATATTTCAGAGAATATTGCCTTGGAGGTCCTTCTCTTCAACTTGCAACCTAATTCTTTAAATTGGTTCCTAAGGAGCCTCCACCTTCCATCTATTCTGTCATTGGTTCCAATGTGGACCAAGACAGCTGGGTCATGCCCAGCCCCTCCCAGTAATTTATCAACCCGGTCCACCACATGCCGAACCCTGGCACCAGGGAGACAGCAAAACATTTGGTTGAGGCGATCCTGGCGAAAAATTATTCTATCAGTCCTTCTAATTATAGAATCCCCAATTACCACCAACTGTCTAGGCCTACCTGCACTACCCCTACCACCCCTACTAGATGGGCTGCTCTCCCGGCTGTTAATATCACATAAATATTAAAATATTAATAGGGTAAATCACCTAACCCTAAAAATATATATAAATAAAACAAAAACAAGTAGTGGATTATTTCTTTTTGTTTTTGTTTTATTTATATATATTTTTAGGGTTAGATGATTTACCCTATTAATATTTTAATATTTATGTGATATGTTCAGCCATGATTGGCAATATTAACTTCTATGTCTGTATGTGAATTGGGTTTTTTTTTTAAACCAAATTGCATTGTATGGCCTTTGAACTATGGACAGCTTAGAAGGAGCTTTTGGTTAAAAGAGTAAAGGGTCCCCCCCCCCCCATTATACTTACCTAGGTGGATGCAGCATCGGTCCGATTTGTGCAATAAATGTATTTGTTAAATGCAAGAAGTTTAAGTATCTAAATTTACCCTGGTATCATCTTTTTGGATCTTCTACAGTAGCACTCTTCCACATCTTCTACAGTAGAATTCAGAATGGTGAAGGAGGAAGCGGCATAAGGAGCCCATCAATTCATGTGCTAAGAAGCATGCTGATAGAAAGAGAAAGCAGAGTGACGAGAGATGAGCTCATCAATGTGCTGCTTCTCCTTTCACTGTGTGGTCACTAGTTGCGGATGGGTCAATGACAGCCTAAGCACAGTGGAAGTGGATTGAATGGTGTTGGCCATCATTCATTCTGGAAGACTGGGAACATCTAGTGGCAAAAAAAAGACTACGGGGGACAGATACAGATTAAAGGTTAGTAGTGCAGCAAAAGCAGCAATTTTTATTTGATCTTTTAATATTTTTTTATTTTTGACTAGAGTTTATCTAAAACAATTATTTGACTACTTTACTACTGACATTAAAGGTTTATTTTTGTAATTTAATTGACTCTCAGATAAAATGAACAAACCCTAGGTGTCAACAAAGCCAAATATTCTTATACCCAGCCTCATACTATATATGGCAACAGCTTAATAATAAATTGCGGATTTCTGCCATTAAAAATCCATTGTAAGTGATTGAGTTAAATAAGAATATCATAATGGTATATATAACACTCTATTTTTTACAGTCACAAAACTATTCCATAACATCTTATTGTGTAAATTCCCGGGACTTCAAACAGGTTTTATATTTTAGCAGACGACTGCTGAGATCTACAAACTAGGTCAAAAACTCCTTAGAGACATATTGGCTGCATGTGAATTTCTGTGCAGTGAAGTTAAAAAAACATTACAAAGCTTTCAAAACGAGAAATATTGATTTATCTAAAGAATGAAATGCACAGCCATGAAAAAGAATAAAGATATCCCCAGCTGATTAGGCTTTCGGAACAGGAGCATCACTGATGTAGTTGCAAGAAAATATCTTTAAACTCTTTAGGTTTAGAATGACCTGGATTTCTGCATGAATTTAATATGATCTTCAACTAAGGAGTGTTATTTATTATTGGTTTGACAGGATATTTGCTCATCATTTACATATTTTTTTTTACCGAAATTAGATTTTCCACATCCAATGTATTTATTCCTGTGATTTTTGGCCCATTGACAAAGGAGATTCCCCCAATATCTGCCAGTCAAAAACACCAACAGATTCACTCTAGCCAAAATGTCATCATCCATGATTTACCCATATGTGTTCTTCAATGAGAAAAGTGCTATTTGTTATTCTGTACTATTCTTTTTTTTGTGACTATTAATAAGTATGTACATTACTTTGTAAATTTAATATAAATATTTAATTTTCATTTGATCCTTTTGCTATAATATGTTTTGGAATGTTGGACAATATATAGTATACTATACTATACAGTATTCAATATTGACGTAACACGTAGGGCGGAGGCACATGTCCAGAGCGGAGGATTGCTGTTTGCAAAAGCCCCAGCCCCAGCGTGTCTGAGTATCAGAGTTGTCAGCCGGAGTCTACAGGAAGCTGTAAGTGTTATCCCGCTCTTAGTACTGATGTTCTGCCTTTGCTTTTAGCCTTTTTTGTGAGTGTGTTTTCATTGTTTTAATAAAGCGTCTTGGATCTTCATACAGAAAGCACTATTTGTCATATTTTTGTAACATTTTTATGGGCTGTATATGCATATTTTGAAGCCGTTTACTGGATGTAAAATCAACATCATTGAGCCAGGTGCCTAAAGTTTATCTCGGCTAATAAAGGAGAACAAATTCCATCTAAACTTCTATAATCTAAAGGTCTATATTACAAGGTGAGTGGCCATCTGTTTGCCTATTGGTGGTGGAAATTTTCACTTGCACATTGGGATTTATGGTGGAGTTTTTGATTGAAGAGTTTTATCACATAGTTTGGCATGGACTGACACATATATGTATATATATGTGGTTATATAAGGCCCAGCACTCTTAATTTATTGGAGGAAATGTCAAGAATGCATGCATTACAAGCTTTTTGGGAACAGGTTGCTCTTCCTCAGGTGAGACAAAATTAATTGTATATTTCTTATCTGAAAAAGGGCAGAGTTTGCCTGAAAGCTTTTATGTACTGTATAACCACTTACCAAACGGGCCACTTTTTTACATTTGGTGGTCACAAGCTAAAAACATTTTTTTTGCTAGAAAATTACTTAGAACCCCAAACATTATATATATTTTTTTTCAAACACCCTAGAGAATAAAATGGCGATTGTTGCAATACTTTTTGTCACACGGTATTTGCGCAGCGGTCTTTCAAGCGCAATTTTTTTGGAACAATTTTACTTTTTTGAGTTAAAAAATAAGACAACAGTAAAGTTAGCCCAATTTTTTTGTATATTGTGAAAGAGGATGTTACGCAGAGTAAATAGATATTATACATGACACGGTTGAAAATTGCGCGCACTCGCGGAATGGCGACAAAGTCCGGTATTTAAAAAGTTCCATAGGTGACGCTTTAAAATTTTTTAATGGTTACCAGGTTAGAGTTACAGAGGAGGTCTTTTACTAGCATTATTGCTCACACTCTGGCGATCGCGGCAATACCTCACATGTGTGGTTTGAACACCGTTTTCATATGTGGGCGCGACTTACGTATGCGTTTTCTTTGCTGCGCGAGCTCGCGGGGACGGTGGCGATTTAAATCTTTTTTTTTTTTCTAAAAGACCCCCCATCCCTCCTTTGCACTTCACAGTATTCAGATTGCCAAAAACGGCGATTCTGAATACTGTCATTTTTTAAAAATTGGCGCCGTTAGCCGCCATGTAAACCGGAAGTGACGTAGTGACGTTGCTTCCGGAATTTGCCGAAGGAGACCCGATCGGAGCCGATTACGGCTTCTGTCAGGTTTCCTTCCAGCCGGCGAACGCGCTGGATCGTCGCTCCGGTCTCCCGGTGGGACAGGAGGCCAGAGAAGAGCGGCGGAAGGCGGCGGGAGGGGGGATGTCCCCTCCCGCCCCCTGGGGTAACAACCGAGCGGCTCCCGAGCCAGATCAGTCGTTACCCCTGGATAGCCGACCGCCAGCTCTAAAAAATTATATCGGGATATAGCCTGCAGGTGCAGGCTATGTCCCGGTAGAGCCGCTCAAACTCGATCGCCGCCTATTTACAGCGCTGTTCGGGAAGTGGATATAAGACACTGTTTATTACTTTTTTTCTAATAAACTGTGATAAACTGTGACTTTGAACCCTATGGACTAAGATTGGGATGCCATTAAAGTTCCTGTGCATGTAAAGGCAAGTGTCCCAATACTTTTGGTAATATAGTGTATATACAGTATCTCAAAAAAGTGAGTACACTCCTCACATTTTTGTAAATATTTTATTCTATCTTTTCATGTGACAACACTGAAGAAATTACACTTTGCTACAATGTAAATTAGTGAGTGTATAGCTTGTATAACAGTGTAAATTTGCTGTCCCCTCAAAATAACTCAGCACACCACTATGAATGTCTAAACCGCTGTCAAAAAAAGTAAGTACACCCCTAAGTGAAAATGTTCAAATTGGCCCAAAGTGTCAATATTTTGTGTGGCCACCATTATTTTCCAGCACTGCCTTAACCCTCTTGGGCATGGAGTTCACCAGAGCTTCACACTGCCACTGGAGTCCTCTTCCACTCCTCGACATGATGACATCACTGAGCCATTCCATCACCTTTACCCTCAGTTTCTTTATCAAGGCAGCGGTAGTTTTGGAGGTGTGTTTGGGGTTGTTATCATGTTGGAATACTGCCCTGTGGCCCAGTCTCTGAAGGGAGGGGATCATGCTCTGCTTCAGTATGTCACAGTAGATGTTGGCATTCATGGTTCCCTCAATGAACTGTAGCTCCCCAGTGCTGGCAGCACTCATGCAGCCCCAGACCATGACACTCCTATCACCATACTTGACTGTAGGCAAGACACACTTGTCTTTGTACTCCTCACCTGGTTGCCAACACACACGTTTGACAACAATTGAACCAAATAAGCTTATCTTGGTCTCATCAGACCACAGGACATGGTTCCAGTAATCCATGTCCTTAGTCTGCTTGTCCTCAGCAAACTGTTTGCAGGCTTTCTTGTACATCATCTTTAGAAGAGGCTTCCTTCTGGGATGACAGCCATACAGACCAATTTGATGCAGTGTGCGGCGTATGGTCTGAGTACTGACAGGCTGACCCCCCACCCCTTCAACCTCTGCAGCAATGCCGGCAGCACTCATACATCTATTTCCCAAAGACAACCTCTGGATATGATGCTGAGCATGTGCACTCAACTTCTTTTGTTGACCATGACAAGGCCTGTTCTGGGTGGAACCTGTCCTGTTAAATCGCTGTATGGTATTGGCCACCGTGCTGCAGCTCAGTTCCCGGGTCTTTGGCAACCTTCTTATAGCCTAGGCCATCTTTATGTAGACCAACAATTCTTTTTTTCAGATCATCAGAGAGTTCTTTGCCATAAGGTGCAATGTTGAACTTCCAGTGACCATTATGTGATAGTGAGAGCAATAACACCAAATTTAACACACCTGCTCCCCATTCACACCTGAGACCTAGTAACACTAACAAGTCACATGACACCGGGGAGGGAAAATGGCTAATTGGGCCCATGGCTTAGGTGGACTCTGGTCCTGACCTTTTGGGCTGGAGAACCCCATCCTCTCTCATTACCTCCAATCAGTGTCCACCTGAGCCATGGGAAAAGTCCTTTGGTTCTCCCAAAGAGGAACGTTTGCTTCGGTTTAAAGACAGGATCTTTCATTCTATGGTTAGTGTAGGACCCACTGATAATTGGGGTACTTTGACACAGTTAGTGGTCTTAGCACTTTATGGCAATATAGTGTGACCAAATCCCCATATTTTTGCATATTTGCTCTATATGTATAGAGACTTTAAAATAGCCTTGCAGGAGTAAATGGCATGTGTGCGCTGTAATATATTGCCCTGAAAAGCAGCCTGTCTGTCTGCATGAGCACTCGGGTGGAAGTGAAGCGGTAAATAAATTGAGATTGTTTACACAGAATATCTCAAGAGCACTTTTTTTTGCACTAAGAAAGACAATTTGGACTTTTGTCACATTTTATGTGTTTGTCTAGATGTTTCATCTGTTTGTGCATTGTTCTGATTACAATTGTGTTATGTGCACATACTGATAATTCTTTGTGTCACAGGCATTGATGTTTGCCTAGGACAAATTAATTTGCACATTGCACTTACATGGTAGAAATGATTCATATAATATTGCATGATTTATTCATTTATAATTTTTTGCACATTAGATTTGCACCATACAGTATTTTTTGTAGAATAATACTGATTATTTTTACATCTCCAAACACACTGAGACAGCACACTTTTATATATTTTTCTTATGTTTATGTAGTTAACTATACAGCTACTTTTTTATGCAGCAGCCTTATTGTTTACAGCCAAGCTTGAGTCCCAACAATTTTTTAATAGAACAATGAAGTATAGCATTTTGTGCTATTACAGTGTTCCCATCTACTACTTTTTTTGACTATAGTACATAGTTATGTTTTCATAGGTATAATTATTGTTATCATATGTAGTAGTTAAATAAGTAGGATCTGACATGTTTGCTGTGAATTCTTTGCATTACTCAATGACTCTAGATGCATAGATGAACGTTGAGTCTGTATAAAAGTTTTTTTTTATTTTAAAGGTATTTCCAAATAAGAAGCTTGCATGTTGGCCAACTGCTCTAAAAACTGTATATAAAGTTCCCAAAGAAGATGGTCATCAAGCCTTATTGCAGGTCACAAGGATAGAGATACCAACATTCTATTTAGCACCAGGCAGATAACCATTAACACTTAGAAAAGCTATTCCCCTCTTTTTAGATGCTGGATTGGTGCAGCTTCCTAAAAGAATCCAAAAAACATACTGGTAGGTTATCACTCTGACCAAACTTTTAGAGTGTGTTGGTACGACTCTGCAAAGGTCTCTCTAAGGCAGAAACTGATGTGCAAAGTCTACTGTTTTCTGTAAAGCACTGCAGAATATGGTAGAACTATGTACAATGGCAGCTGGTGAAATTTTAGGATGGGGAGGGGGGGGCAGACCTCATCTTTCCTTTTTGACCCCTCCCACTTATCATAAGCTCCACCCCTTATAGTTTCCACCCCTTGTGTCAGGAGTATACAGCCCAGCATCACCAGATAGGGTACAGAGCATCAACAGATAGTAGTATACAGAGTCACCATATAGCAGTATACAAAGCCCAAGATAGGGCATACAGAGCACCAGATAGGGCATACAGAGCACCAGATAGGGCATACAGGGCACCAGATAGGGCATACAGGGCACCAGATAGGGTATACAGGGTGCCAGATAGGGCATGCAGAGCACCAGATAGGGCATACAGGGCATCAGATAGGGCATGCAGAGCATCAGATAGGGCATACAGGGCATCAGATAGGGCATACAGGGCATCAGATAGGGCATACAGAGCATCAGATAGGGCATACAGGGCATCAGATAGGGCATACAGGGCATCAGATAGGGCATACAGAGGATTAGATAGGGCATACAGAGCATCAGATAGGGCATACAAGGCATCAGATAGGGCATACAAGGCATCAGATAGGGCATACAGAGCATCAGATAGGGCATACAGGGCATCAGATAGGGCATACAGAGCATCAGAGAGGGCATATAGAGCAACAGATAGGGCATACAAGGCATCAGATAGGGCATACAAGGCATCAGATAGGGCATATAGAGCATCAGATAGGGCATACAGAGCATCAGATAGGGCATAAAGAGTGGCGCCCCCCCCCCCCAAGCACCGAATCTAATAGCAGGCAGGCCAGGTCTATGCAGAGTTCGGTTTGCGGTCAGCATGCTGAGCAGCTCGGGACTGAAACCCCGCAGAGTGCTGCGCCTGTCACAGCCCCCCCGCCCACAGCAACCAATGACAGAGAGTCATTGGCTCTGATGGCTCAGGGGGCAGCCAATCAGACTATGTGTGTGCGCTTGTTCAGTGCACACACATAGACTTTAATGGCTGACCAATCGGATCACTACTTGCTGCCAGCTGACAGCAAGGAGCCGAGGAAAAAAAAAAAAAAAAATCAATGTACCGGCACCACCTGCATGGGGGCCGGGCTGACTTTTTTTTTTACTTGTCAGCTGCAGGGTGAGGCGGCGCCCAAACGCCCCTTATGCACTAGCCGTCGCTGACTATATATCATGAACATGGATAATAACTAACAAATCTTAGAGTGACACTAAACCATATCCTTATTTTCCAAAAATAATCCTTACATATACATTACTTAATACCCTTGTAATCTATTTTTCATAAAATCGTTTTCTACTGTGATTTTCTGGCTCTTTCGTCATCTCCTGAACCTTTCTCCCTCCCTTCTGTTTTCTTTAAACGAGCAGCGCATGTTTGCTGCAGTCATGTGCACTGCTCTATACACAGTACAAATCCCATGGTACATAGTCCATACTTCATAACCCCTAGTCCATCTCAGGTGCGAATAAGAGAGGGTGGTTGTATTCCCACATACAAAGGGACCATGGGGAATTAACATAGTCACTCTCTGGAAGTCAGATTACAGCAGCAGCAAAAATAAAATTACTTTAAGTTTTGGGGGAGGTTTAGACATACCTCCCAACTCACTGAACTGAGAAAGAGGGACACCTTCTAGCACAATGTATTTAGGCAATGGGCACCCTGCCACGCCCCCAATTAGGCAAACTATTAAGAATTTTTATGCCAAAAATTATTGGCTAAAGCCAGAATTGTTTTTTTCCAAAATTATTTTTCTTTTATCCTGGCGTTTAAAATAGAAAATAAGATTATTAAGTGAAATGATGTTGGTTTTAGTTTCAGAATGACACTTTTGGTAGTTAAATGGTTCATTTTCATAGATATTTGTTCAGACCAAAAAGAAGGACAACTAAGGAGGAAAGAGGGATAGAGGTATTTGGTTCAAAAAGAGGGACAGTCCCTCCAAATGAGGGACAGTTGGGAGGTATGGTTTTTAGAGCAATAGAAGGTACTTTTCGGCATTAAGAATACATGCATTATTAGACTTATTAAACCAAGGTTCACTTTAAAACAGAACTGGTTTTGCGTAGCATATGAAAAATATAGCCTGAAACAGGCAGTGGTGTATGTGTATATGTTTTATAGTGCAAAACGCAAACATTTGTATTCGTTATCTACATAAATTAATTTACATAAATTTGTTGAATTTGTTTTAGGAATTTGTTTTGTTTATTCAAATATGAATAGATTCAAATTTTTCAAATTCCATTCGAATTTCATTCAAATTCAAATCCAATCCCATTCAAATTGCATTCTATTCTATTCGAAATTCAAATTTTCGAAGATGGTTATATTCTTTCTATGCCATTCTATTGTTTTTTTAATTATATTCTTTTATTTTCTATTCTATTCTTTTTTTTCTATTATATTCTATTATGTTCTATTTCAGATTTGTTTAAATTTGTAACTATTGTAATTCGGAAGTCGGATACATCTGAATAACGAAAAATTAGTTTGAACTTCAATTTGGAACCAAATAAACCGCACGTTTACTGTTTTATACTGCCAGGCCAAAAGACAAAGTCTGAGTTGGACAGCTCTGCTTTACAGGGGTTGTAAAGGGTGAAAGTTTTTTACCTTCATGCATTCTAGGCATGAAAGTAGAAAACCTTCAGTGTGCTGTCCCCCCCCCCCCCAATACTTACCTGAGCCCAATCCAACAATGTACACGAGAGCAGAGTCAGAGGGTCTCTCCTAGGGTTGCCACCTCATCCCTTTAAACCCAAACACATATTAACCACTTGCCGACCGCCGATCGGCATCTGACGGCGGCAAAGTGGCTCGTTCCCACAAAACGGCGTCATACGACGGCGGCTGCGGGAACGAGTTTAGTGAGCGCGTGCGCGCCGCCGGAGGCGCGCCCGCGCGCTCACTGTGCTCGGGGAGGGCCAGGGAGCGGGTGCGGCGGCTTCGATTGCCGCCGGCTACCCGCGATGGCCCCCCCGGAGCGAAGGAGCGGAGGAGGGACCGGGAGGGGCTCGTGTCACTCGCGCGCCCGCGCGGAGGCCGCCGCGCGTGCGCGAGTGATTTGAGCAAGGGCGTCGGCGGCAGCATACTGCGGCAAAACACCCTTGCTCGGTGAAACGGCGGCAGTCTACGGCTAGCCGCCAGCCGTTCACCAATTATACACAAACCCAAATTTCCCTACTCCACCGTTGGGATCCTCTCTGGGAGACTGAGACGAGAGCACATGTAACAACCTAACCCGAGTCCATTCATAACCCCCCCCCCCCCTGTCGTGTGACTTCCAAAAGATGAAAGTACGGATCTTACGTACTTCCATTTTTT
>BLSH010046282.1:238689-269719 GCA_018402905.1 Glandirana rugosa | reverse complement strand
GTCCATGAGCCCATGAGACTACCCAACCACTGTCCATGAGCCCATGAGTCTACCCGTCCACTGTACCTGTCACCAGACCATCAGAGTACCCGAGTACCTGTCACCAGACCATCAGAGTACCCGAGTACCTGTCACCAGACTATCAGAGTACCCGAGTACCTATCACCAGCCCATCAGAGTACCCGAGTACCTGTCACCAGCCCATCAGAGTACCCCAGTACCTGTCACCTGCCCATCAGAGTACCCGAGTACCTGTCACCTGCCCATCTGAGTACCCGAGTACCTGTCACCATCCCATCTGAGTACCCGAGTACCTGTCACCATCCCATCAGAGTACCCGAGTACCTGTCACCAACCTATCAGAGTACCCGAGTACCTGTCACCAGACCATCTGAGTACCCGAGTACGTGTCACCTGCCCAGCAATGTACCAGAGTACCTGTCACCTGCCCATTAGAGTACCCGAGTACCTGTTACCAGACCATCAGTGTACCCGAGTACCTGTCACCAGACCATCAGCCTACCAGAGTACCTGTCACCTGCCCATCAGCGTACCTGAGTACCTGTCACCTGCCCACCTTAGTACCTGTCACCTGCCCACCTGAGTACCCGAGTACCTGTCACCAGCCTATCAGAGTACCCAAGTACTTGTCACCTGCCCTTCAGATTACCCGAGTACCTGTCACCAAGCCATCTGAGTAACCGAGTACCTATCTGCAGCCCATCAAAGTACCCAAGTACCCATCTGCAGCCCATCAGAATACCTGAGTATCTATCTGCAGCCCATTAGAGTACCCGAGTACCTATCTGCAGCCCATGCCTCATAGAATATACCTCGGGTGTTTGCTTTCCAAAATGGGGTAATTTTGTGGGTAATTCCACTCTCCTGGTGCTCCGGGGCCTTCAAAAGTGTGATGGGTATGAATGAAATTTTATGTGTAATTTATGCTCCTAAAACGCCTGACGGTGCTCCCTGCATGTTCGTCCTCTGTATGTGGCCAGGGTGTGAAAAAGTCTCACACATGTGGTATTGCCATACTCGGGATGAGTAGCAGAATATATTTTGGGGGGTAATTTTTGCTCTGTGCATGCTATGTGTTAGAAATATCTTATAAATTGACCACTTTGTGTAAAAATAAAAGCGTTTTAATTTTCTTTCCACGTTTTTCGAAGACTTGTGTAAAAAAATGAACCATTCAAAAGACTCATAATGCCTCATAGATTATACGTTGGGGTGTTTGCTTTCCAAAATGGGCTAATTTTGTGGGTAATTCCATTGTCCTGGTGCTCCAGGGCCTTCAAAAGTGTAATAGGTGGTTAGGAAATTAGATGTGAAAATTCTGTTCCTAGAATTCATGACGGTGCTCCCTGCATGTTGGACCTCTCTATGTGGCCAGGTTGTGAAAAAGTCTCACACATGTGATATCGCCATACTCTGGGCGAGTAGCAGTATGTATTTTGGGGTGTAATTGGAAGTATGTATATGCTGTGTGTGAGAAATAACTTGTTGTTATGACAATTTTGTGCAAAAAAAATAAAAAATTCTTAATTTTCCCAAGAATTGTGGGAAAAAAGTACAACTTCAAAAAACTCACCATGCCTCTTACTAAATACCTTGGAATGTCTACTTTTCAAAATGGGGTAATTTGGGGGGTATTTGTACTTTCCTGACATTTCAGGGGCTCAAGAAATGAGATAGGCCATCAGTACATCAGGTGTGATCAATTTTCAATGATTGGCACCACAGCTTGTAGACTCTATAACTTTCACACAGACCAAATAATATACACTTATTTGGGTTCTTTTTACCAAAGATAGGTAGCAGTATAGGTTTTGGCCCAAATTTATGAACAAAAATTACTTATTTGTAAAATTTTATCACAGAAACTAAAATAAAGTGTTTTTTTTTCAAAATTTTCGCACTTTTTTCACTTATATTGCAAAAAATAAAAAACCCAGAGATTCTTAACCAGTTCCCTACCGACGGATAGTAAAATGACGTCGGCAGGGACTGCTCCTCGATCCGGGAGGACGTCATATGACGTCCTCCGCTTTTCGCCGCTACTGCGGGCCCCCAGGGGCCCGCACAGAGGCGATCGCGGATCGCTCGTCTGCCGGGGGGTTGTGTACCCCCCAGATCGGGGTAAAGAGCCAATAAAATTGGCTCTTTACCCCGTGACCGGCTGTGTCCAATCACAGCCGGTCACAAACGAGCCTCACGTGCACGCCGATCGGAGCTGAGGCTTGTCCCTCGGACAAAGCCCAGCTCCGATCCGTGTAAAGAGCCAATAGATTTGGCTCTTTACCACGTGACCAGCTGTGTCAATCACAGCCGGTCATGTGATGTAAACAAACCGCGGTAACGAGCTGATCAATTTTCAATGATTTGCACCATAGTTTGTAGACTCTATAACTTTCACACAGACCAAATAATATACACTTATTTGGGTTATTTTTACCAAAGATAGGTAGCAGTATAGGTTTTGGCCAAAATTTATGGACAAAAATTACTTATTTGCAAAATTTTATCACAGAAACTAAAAAAAAGTGTTTTTTTTTTCAAAATTTTCGCACTTTTTTCAATTATGTCGCAAAAAATAAAAAACCCAGAGGTTCTTAAATACCACCAAAAGAAAGCTCTATTTGTGTGAAAAAAAATGATAACAATTTGGTTTGGGTGCAGTGTAGCATGAGAGAGTAATTGTCATTCAAAATGTGTGAGCGCTGAAAGCTGAAAATTGGTCTGGGCAGGAAGGGGGTATAAACGTCCTGTATTGAAGTGGTTAAACACAAAGCTCTACATATTTTGTTCCTCGTTGAGTTTAGCTTAATTTGTCTTGGAACAAAGGTCGATGACTTTGTGTTGGAACAAACTTATTTGACTTGTGTGCTGGTGTAAGTAATTATTTGAAATCTATATCTTGTTTGATACATTAAAGTCCCTTTGGGTTGGGCATTAGCTGAAAGACCTGCTTTGCAAAAATGAGTTCTCCTTTAGAAAATGATAATTTGCATAATCTATTTATAGAAAACGTATGATTGTGGTTAATTATATCTCATTATAGACCACTCTCCTGATAATATGACAGGTATGTTGCAAAAAAGAAATAATAATAAAAAAAAAAAATAATTGTTTTCACGGTTAACAAAAGAGGTAACATAGTGCCACCTTGTGTTTATTAGCAGGAACTGCTGACAATTTCAAAACTAGCTATACACCTATTAACTCTTTATTATAGGCTACGTTTTATTTATTTTAGGTACTTATAGAGCGCCGTCAATTTACGCAGCGCTTTACGTATACATTATACATTCACATCAGTCCCTACCCTCAAGGAGCTTACAATCTAAGGTCCCTAACTCACATGCATACATACATATACTAGGGGCATTTTTTTTTAGACAGGATCTAATTAACCTACCAGCATGTCTTTGGAGTTCACATTTTACATAAAAACTGACCCATGCAGACAAGGGGACCCAGTAGTGTAAAATGTACTGTGACATTTGTAAAAACATTGTTTGAAGTATAACTAAAGGCAAAACGTATTTATTTATTTATTGGTAAATAAATTTATTTATTGAGTAAAGCAGACCATAGATGAGTAATTTCTTTTTTTTTTTCGTTCAACCAATAGGGTTGAGATGGTTGGGTGATTTTCCCTGCTGAGCTATTGTATTCCGACAGTGGGGAGGCTTCCGTTCATCAGAATACACTGATCGGGCATGGAAACTCTGACAGGCTGGTTGTACAGAAGTCAATGATTGGATTGACTTCTGTACAACCAGCCTGCTCATACATGGATCGAAATTTAGCCAGTCCATGCTGAACCAGCCAAATTTCTATCCATGTATGACGTGTTAAGTGAAGTTTACAACCCCTGACCGTTTTTTTGCAATTTTTGTTTCATTGGGGAGATTTCCCTTCACTTCCTGTTCCATAGTCAAAACAGGAAGTGAGAGGAAAACCCTCCAAAGTGAGATAAACTCTGGTTGTCACCAAAACTAGTCCCCCCATTGGAATATTCCTGTTCTGGTGACAACTCGAAATTTGAGATTTTCTTTCAGTTTCAATGTCGATGATAATGGTAAACAGGACACATAGAGTAGGTGAATCTCTCTTACAAAAGCATAGGCAGCTAAAAATAAACATTTTTTTTCTTTAATTATACTTTAATGCAAAAGCCAGACATTTTCTGTAACCCAGGAAGCCTGGCTAAAATCCTCCCAAAGTTAAAACTCCTACGCCCTAGCTTACTTGCAGGACATGGCAGATGATAGGCGCTCGACCACAGCATCACAATAACAAGCATGCTTCCTGAAGCAAAAGCTGTGCATGGGCAGAGTTCTTTCTTTTCCCTGTACCAGCAATGCTGAGCTCAGCCACTGTTAGGATAGGTGAAGAGTGAGTGTATAATGCGCGTGCATGGCAACTGCAGTTTAGGAAACTATGAAATGTGCTCACTCCTGTAATGCTGTTGGCGAGTGTATTATGTCTGCCATGTCATGGAAATAAGCCTGACATATAGGAATTTAAACATTGGGAGCATTTCAACCAGGATTCATGAGTGACAGAAAAGGCCTACAGGTATGGCATTTGAACTAAACAAGATCTATCGTTACAAATGTCTTTACACTGTTCTGCCCCCCCATGGATAGTACATGTAGTACTTTGTCCAATGTAGCTAGGTGCTTCCTAAGTGTAGTTATGATGTCTGAACTGCCCCCCTGCCTGCCTGCCTGTCAAATCCAATAATCAGTGCTAGGACAAGGTCACCTAGTGTCTATGGTGAAGATGACAAACCGCACCCCCCATAATTAGTGACCTTCATGTGTCAGCAAAACCCCCCCCCAAAAAAAATCCAGGACTAATCTACACACTGACCTCATTAGCCTTAATTTCCCTCTGCGTACCAAATTCTCCCCAAGTGGATTTGCCACGCTGGAGGGCAGGTTGGACTTCATAACTACACTTAGGAAGCCTCTACCTACATCATGGGACAAGGTAATACATGTACAATGTCCCATGGGGGTGGGGGGTGTTGCCTTCCAGGGGGTGAAAACCAGAATGACCACTCTGATGGTTAATGAGCAGATGTCCAGTATATTGAGGGATTCACATGCAACATTTATATAAGTTATTCCTTCCTGTCCCTGCCCCCGTCTAGCTATGGTCGACTTTAAAACCTTTTTGCACAGGTCCCACGTCTGTGGTACTTGCCCTCTCTTGGAGCCTCTTTCCTCTTCCCTCTTCTTTCTCCTCTTTCCCTGTTTCCTCCCTTCTCCCTTCTCTTTCCATTCTTGATATGAAGGCTATCAATATAAATTGCTGTCCCCCAAGGCAACCTTTTTCAACCAGGGTGCCTTTAGGTGTCTTCAGGGGTGCCTTGGCAAAATACCTAGAAATTGCCCAAAAACTGTATACAAGCCAGTGGGTGGATCAAGCCTGCCTATTAGTTACACAAAGTCACAGGTTTTCATGTGCACCATTACAACCTTCTAGCCGCCAGTGTCCTAACAACCAATGATGTCATTGGTTTATAAGGAAGATGTCGGACACCTGCACAGCATCCTTGTTTGCCCCTTCCCTACCCCTCTCCTTCAGCACCAGGGTCACATAGCTGAGTGAGGGAGAGAAACCGAAGGAGAAGAGAAACATTGGAATACTAATCAGTAGCAGTGTGCAAAGGTGTATTTGCTTTGGAAGAATAATTCACCTCTAATGTTGGGTGCCCTACGCATGTGGATGTTGCTACATTATGTAAAACTATTAGTTTTGTTTTAGAATGGGGTGGCTCGAGATTGTGTGGCATTTTAAAGGGTGCCTTGACTGAAAAATGGTTGAGATACACTGCTCTAGGGAATAGAGTAATATAGTAATATAGCCTGTGCTGTCTGCCTAATTCTTAACTTGGTCCTCTATGGTCCTGGTAACAGTTTACTGTGATGTTACTCATTACGCGTTCATACGCTGTTTCTTTGCATGCCTGTCTGATTGCAATGGAAGAAGGAACTGGACGCCCACACTCCGTACAACACCTTTATTTGAGGTTCCAATAAAATCTGTATGATTCACATCACACAAGAACACGACAGGCAGGGCAAATGGCTGACATGTTTCACACCTCACAAAGCTGGGTGCTTATTCATAGCCAGTAAGCACCCAGCTTTGGTGTGAAACATGTCAGCCATTTGGATTCTATTGGAACCTCAAATAAAGTTGTTATACAGAGTGCGGGTGTCCAGTTCCTTCTTCCATTGCAATTGTTAAATGCAGCACCGCACCCGTTAGGAAAGGAGCCTGGACGGTAATTATAGAGGATATCTACAGCCTGGAGCAGTGTAATTTCCTTGGTTTTGATGACTGTCTGATGTCTCCACTGCGTGGGAAAACCATGGCTTGTTATGATTCTTGAAACTTCAATAAAAATATTGAAACAGAATAAAGATTAAACCTCTTGCTTATTGGGCACTTAAACCCCCCTCCTTCCCAGACCAATTTTCGTCTTTCAGCGCTGTCGCATTTTGAATAACAATTGTGCGGTCGTGCGACGTTGTATCCAAACAAAATTTTTATCATTTTTTTCCCACAAATAGGACTTTCTTTTGGTGGTATTTGATCACCTCTGCGGTTTTTATCTTTTGTGCTATAAACAAACAAAGAGCGACGATTTTGAAAAAAGAACAATATTTTTTACTTTTTGCTATAATAAATATCCAAAAAAATTATTCATTGAGTTTTACCGAGATATATTCTTTTACATATTTTTGTTAAAAAAAATCGCTATCGGCGTATATTGATTGGTTTGCGCAACAGTTATCGTGTCTACAAACTATGGGAATTGATTTATGGCGTTTTTATTATTTTCTTTTCTTTTACTAGTAATGGCGGCGATCTGCGATTTTTATCGGGACTTTGATATTGGGGCGGACATGTTGGACATTTTTGACACTTTTTTGGGACCAATGACATTTATACAGCGATCCGAAATTTAAATGCCCACTGTATACTGTATAAATGTCACTTGCAGGGAAGGGGTTATCCTGCAGGGGGCAGTGAAGGGGTTAACTGTGTTCCCTGGGTGTGTTCTAATTGTGTGGGGGCGGGGCTGGCGGGAACATAACAGATCTAACTGATCCCAGTGACAGGGATCAGTAGATCTGTCATGTCCCCCTTCACAGAACGGAGAACCGCGGTGTTTACATTGGCGGTTCCTCGTTCTGCAGCTCTGAGGGGTGATCCCGTGGGCACGCTGCCTCTGAGTGCGCACTGGGAGCTTGCACAAGGGCGGACATCCATGGACGTCCGCCCGGCAATTGAGATCCGCGCTGTAGCCATCTTTCGCTATAGCGCGGATCTGAACTGGTTAAGTGACAGTTCCCAAATAGGTCAGAGAGGTATTGTCCTGTCATCAGCCTTTGCTCATAATCCAAATTTGCTACAAAATGAAAGCCTTATTACGCCCCCCTCCCCCCCAAATAAAAAACATCATATGTTAGGATAGGATATGTTGATATATTAGCCTACAAATACAAAAGCTATTTAGCAGGAAACAAACAGATCTACAGACAAAATTCAGGGAGCCATGAGTGTGATGGGGAGTATTTACAGTCTAGTAGGGATGGGTCCGCTGTTCGAGTCAAACGTAAGTTCGACTTGAACATCGGCGTTCGAAATTAGGGGCGTTCGCGGGAACTTCAAGTGCCCCATAATGCATTCCAATAGCGGGGGAAATGCTGCCCGCTGATTGGCCAAGCATGCACACGACCTGCATGCTTTGGCCAATCACAGAGCGCTCTACTGTCAGAGATATGATTGGCTAAAGCCAATCAATTCTCAGCAGCCTCAATCCACGCCTCACACTGTATAAAGTCGCTTTTACAGCGGCTCTATGTAGTGTGGGAATAACGTGGAGAGAGAGTGAGCTTATCTAGTGACGTGCAGGCAGTTCAGTGTAGCTATTGATTATTGTGAAAAAAATATTAGATAGATAGATAGATAGATAGATAGATAGATAGATAGATAGATAGATAGATAGATAGATAGATAGATAGATAGATAGATAGATAGATCGATAGATAGATCTATATACAGTCAGTTAGTACAGGCAGTTTAGTGTAGCGTGAGATAGATAGATAGATAGATAGATAGATAGATAGATAGATAGATAGATAGATAGATAGATAGATAGATAGATAGATAGATAGATAGATAGATAGATAGATAGATAGATAGGGCAATCTATATACAGTCAGTTAGTGTAGAGTGAAATATATACTAGATAGATAGATAGATAGATAGATAGATAGATAGATAGATAGATAGATAGATAGATAGATAGATAGATAGATAGGGCGATCTGTATACAGTCAGTTAGTGCAGGAAATGCAAGTATATATATATATACCTTCCTAGTGTATATATATGATGTGGGGGTCCCCCCAAAATCCAAACCAGGCTCTTGGGGTCTGGATTTTAAGGGGAACCCTGGGCCAATTTTTTTTTTTAAAATGACGTGGGGATCCCCCAAAATCCAAACCAGGCCCTTCAGGTCTGGTGTGGTTTTTAAGGGGAACCCCACACCAAGATTTTAAAAAAATTATGTTGGGCCCCCCAAAATCCAAACCAGGCCCTTCAGGTCTGGTATGGATTTTAAGGGGAACCCCGCACCAAATTTTAAAAAAATGGCGTAGGGGTCCCCCCCAAAATTCAAACCAGACTCTTATCCGAGCACGCATCCCTGGCATGGCAGGAGGGGGTGGGGACGAGCGAGCGCCCCCCTCTGCACTATACCAGGCCACATGCCCTCAACATGAGGAGTAAGCTTTGAGGTCACCCCCAAAGCACCTTGTCCCCATGTTGATGGGGAGAAGGGCCTCATCCCCCCAACCCTTACCGGTGGTTGTGGATATGCGGGTGATTATCAGAATCTGGAAGCCCCTTTAATAAGGGGGCCGCCAGATACCGACCCCCCCCATGTGAATAGGTATGGGGTACACTGTACCCCTATCCATTCACCAAAAAAGGAGTAAAGTGGTACAAAAACAAGAGATTGTTTTTGACAAGTTCTTTATTGTGCAAAATAGCTCTTCTTCTTTCTTCCTCCATCTTCTCCTGCCCCCGTCCTTCTTCCTTCCTCTCTTCAACTTCAATCTTCATTGTGGGGGCGGTGAAAGAAGAGGGAAGAAGATGAAGATTGAAGATGAAGAGAGGAAGGAAGAAGACCGAAAGAAGAAGCAGAAGACCAGAAAAAGGACCGGGCCTGGAGAAGACGGAGGAAGAAAGAAGAAGAGCTATTTTACACAATAAAAGACTTGTCAAAAGCCTCTTGTTTTTTGTACCACTTTACTCCTTTTTTGTCGAATGGGTAGGGTACAATGTACCCCATACCTATTCACATAAGGGGGGGTCGGGAATTGGGGGCCCCCTTATTAAAGGGGGCTTCCAGATTCCGATAAGTCCCCCGTCTGAAGACCCCCACAACCACCGGAAGGGTTGTTTGGATGAGGCCCTTTTCCTCATCAACATGGTGACAGGGTGCTTTGGGGGTGACCTCAAAGCATCCTCCCCATGTTGAGGGCATGTGGCCTGGTATGGTTCGGAGGGGGCCTCCTGCCATGCCAGGGCTGCGTACTCGAATAAGGGTCTGATTTGGGTTTTGGGGGGGCCCCTATGCACTTTTTTTTAAATTTGGCATGGGGTTCCCCTTAAAGTCTATACCAGACATGAAGGGCCTGGTATGGACTTTGGGGGGGGGGGCCCACGTCATTTTTTTTAAAAATTTGGCACGGGGTTCCCCTTAAAATCCAGACCAGACCCGAAGGGCCTGGTCTGGATTTTCGGGGGGGACGTCATATTTTTTTTAATTTTGGTGCGGGGTTCCCCTTAAAATCCATACCAGACCTGAAGGGCCTGGTGCGGACTTTGGGGGGGGACCCCTGCACAATTTTCTTTTGATTTTGGGCAAGGTTTCCCTTAAGATCCATACCAGACCTGAGGGGCCTGGTATGGACTGGGGGGGGGGGGGTGAGCAGCGCAATACTTTTTCATTGATTTCATATATATTGCCGGGAACCAGCAATACATTACAGCTGCGATAATAAATGACAATCTTTCCTTTGGAAATGTAATTTTGCTCTGGCTATGTTCTAAACATCACAGAGGTGCGCCCGTTTACAGGAAGACTAAGGGGACCCCCCAGGCACGATATTTAAAGGAATATTTCATTTTTATTGTTTCACTTTAAGGATTATTAAAATCACTGCTCCTGAAAAAAGGATCCATTTAAAAACTTTTTTTTGCATTGATACATGTCCCCTAGGGCAGGACCTGGGTCCCCATACACTTTTTAGGGCAATAACGTGCATATAAGCCTTTAAAATGAACACTTTTGATTTTTCATGTTCGAGTCCCATTCATTTTAACAGCGTTCGAACGTTCTCACAAATTTTTCACCTGTTCTGGTGCGAACCGAACCGGGGGGTGTTCGGCCAATCCCTACTGTCTAGGGGGAAAGTTTTATAAACTGATGGTCTATGACTCTACATGAATAATTTTCAGACAAATCACCTTTTCTTTGTCTAAATGTGTCATGTGAATGTGTCATAATGTCATAACATCCTGTTAGTGCCAAAGCTCCCCTCCCCCCCTTACATCCCTATTGGCCCATCACTATGATGGGCTGCTTAACTGGCCACTAGAAATATGAGAGTGGGAGGGGCTGCCAATCTTTGACACTATCAGTAAGTCGGCATCATCCAGCATTCAGGTAGACATGACTGAAAGCTACTTCAAGTTCACAGTTCAAATTCAAGTTCAGTTCAAGTTCAAAGCTACTTCAAGTTCAAGTCTAGTTTACAAGTGTTTTTTTTACACAGTCGTTTTCAGGGGAGGGCTGGCAGCCTTAGGCCTGGGGGGCAAGTCCAGTCAAGTGGCCCATTGGACCACCGAATCAGCTCACCATCCATGCCCACCTGGTTTTATAACGTTTATTGATGTTATGAAGCAAGACAAATATGATACAATGCGCTAACATAATTTAATGTTAATAGCAACAAAGGAGGTTTAACAAAAAATAATGCATCAATGCAGCTCATCAGCGCCCACCAATGCAGCCTCATCAGTGCCTATCAGCTTAGCCTCATCAGTGCCCATCAATGCAGCCTCACCAGTGCCCATCAATGCAGCCTCACCAGTGCCTATTAAATGCAACCTAATCAGTGCCCATCATGCAGGCTCGCTAGTGCCCATCAGCACAGCAGGCCCTGGGTGCCCCCCCCCCCCCTCTTTGCCTGTAGTTAATTGGTGGCTGCGCCCCTGGTCCCTGCTTTCTTCCTCCACATGAAGAAAAAAGTGTGAGTGTGCAGCCGCCGTCGGCCATTCTGAATGTAAGTTAGGATGGCCTGGGGGGCAATGGCCACCCTGCCCCCTGGCCCAGCCCTCCCCTGGTCGTTTTAAATGACCCCACATTTTTGTAGTGTTTATACTATTCTTTATGCACATTGAATAGATTTTTTTTCCAAAAAAAATTTTCTTTTATGTTTTAACATAAACGTGTGGATTTTTTTTTTAAAAGACCTGCTAATAGCTTACAAGTCTTAACTGAACCCAGGTCACGTAAGAAATCACTTAAAGGGTATGCAGCTTCTTCATCGTTTAGTCCCTGCCTATGTTCCAATTTAAACTGCCATTGCCCCAAGTTTCCTGTTTCAAGGTGGCCTCTTTCTCTTGCAGCATTCTGTGAGGGGACTACAGTAGTGTCTTCCTACACTGTGTGCATCAATAGAAATACACAGCTCCTTAGCCAAAGATAGCAAGGTACTCCCATGTTACTCCTTTCTCTTCTCCACTCCCTTCTCCAAGCTAACAGACTGACTGGAGACTGCACTGTCCACTGTCAACTCTTTTTCTGTGAACACCAGAACTTCAGGGAAGCACTACTGAGTAAGCAGGAACCAGTAGCATTGAAAGCTATAAAATGTAAGTGCTGGATTAGGAATTCTAGCAAACAGTTTACTGGGATTGTTTATATTATTGAGCTCACTATCTTAAAATGATACTAAAGTCTTGTTTTTTTTTCTTTACAAAGAACAAACATGATATACTTACAAGCTCTGTAAAATAATTTTGCACAGAGCAGCCTCTTCTTCTCAGATCCCTCGTTGGCACTCCTGACCCCTCCCTTCTTTCGAGTGCCCCTGCATCAAGCAGCTTGCTATGGAGGCACCCAAGCCGCAGCTCCATGTGTCCATTCAGACACCGAGCCGCGGTTCGGCCCTGCCCCCTCTCTCTCCTGATTGGCTACTGACTTTGATTTACAGCCAATGGCGCCACTGCTGTGTCTCTGCCAAACAGGAGGGAGAGTGCTGGATGACTGAGGCACTCATGCACAAGGCTGAATAGGGATGGACCTCAGGTAAGCATTAGGGCGGCTGAGGGGGCTGCTGCACACAGAAGGTTTTTATCTATATGCATAGAATGCATGAAGATAAAAAACCTTCTTGCTTTACAACCACTTTAAGCTAAAAAATGCTGAAAGGTTTAATACTATTTTAATGCAGTTTGATCTACAAAATCCTGTGTTCACGATATAAACCAGTCTCAAACACACCATCAGAGTTGAAGTAAACATATAGATGTGGTATGTATTCAATATATCTTTTGATTTTTCTCTTGACTGATTGAAATGATTGATTGTGCACAGGAAAAGAACCGTTCAATGCTCTGGAGCTTTATTTAATTCAGTTGGGTTATTGATGAAAACATTTTCACCTATTCAGTTTTAATTTGATCAAATTGGATATGCCTTGAAATGGATAGTCAGACCATTTCCACATTGAACACTTTTCAGGAAACTTCTGCTCCTGTTATGTAAGCTTTGATCATTGAGAAATAAATTATACCTTCAGATGACTTGTCCCCACTGCAGCCTTACTGCAAGGGTAAACTGTTCATTTAGGCCTACTGGATTTGGGAAATGAGTAAACATGTAATGTTTGAGAAATAGACCTATGCTCAACATGATTCCTCTCATAAGTTTGAAAAAAATATGGAAAGTCCCTCTGACTCTCTTTCCTCTTCACCTATCCTTTATTTTGGTCTGATCTATATAGTTGTGTATAAAATGCACTTTATATCTTTCAAAAAGTGTTTCCCAGTATAAAAACTTTTATCTAATTTCGAAACTGTTGCATTTGTAAATTTCGAGGGTCAGTATAACTCACATTTTTTGTAAATATTTTATATCTTTTCATGTGACAACACTGAAGAAATTACACTTTGCTACAATGTAAAGTAGTGAGTGTACAGCTTGTATATCAGTGTAAATTTGCTGTGCCCTCAAAATAACTCAACACACAGCCATTGATGTCTAAACAACAAGATGTCTGGCAACAAAATTGATTACACCCCTAAGGGAAAATGTCCAAATTGGGCCCAATTAGCCATTTCCCCTCTCCTTTGTCATGTGACTCATTAGAGTTACAAGGTCTCAGGTGTGAATGGGGAGCAGGTGTGTTAAATTTGTTGTTGTCGCTCTCACTCTCTCATACTGGTCACTGGAAGTTCAACAGGGCACCTCATGGCAAAGGACTCTCTGAGGATCTGAAAAAAAAAATTGTTCCTCTAAATAAAGATGGCCTATGCTATAAGAAGATTGCCAAGATTGCCACTCTGAAACTGAGCTGCAGCACGGTGGCCAAGACGATACAGTGGTTTAACAGGACAGGTTCCACTCAGAACAGGCCTCACCATGGTCGACCAAAAGAAGTTCAGTGCACATGCTTGACGTCATATCCAGAGGTTGTCTTTGGGAAATAGACATATGAGTGCTGCCAGCATTGCTACAGAGGTTGAAGGAGTGGGGGGTCAGCCTGTCAGTGCTCAGACCTTACGTCGCACACTGCATCAAATTGGTCTGCATGGCTGTCGTCCCAGAAGGAAGCCTCTTCTAAAGATGATGCACAAGAAAGCCCCGCTAACAGTTTGCTAAAGAAAAACAGTCTAAGGACATGGATTACTGGAGCCATGTCCTGTGGTCTGATGAGACCAAGATAAACTTATTTGGTTCAGATGGTGTCAAGCGTGTGCAGCGGGAACCAGCTGAGGAGTACAAAGACTAGTGTGTCTTGCTTACAGTCAAGAATGGTGGTGGGAATGTCATGGTCTGGGGCTGCATGAGTGCTGCCGGCACTGGGGAGCTACAGTTTATTGAGTGAACCATGAATGCCAACATGTACTGTGACATACTGAAACAGAGAATGATCCCCTCCCTTTGGAGACTGGGCCACAGGGCAGTATTCCAACATGATAATGACCCCAAACATACATCCAAGATGACCACTGACTTGCTAAAGAAGCTGAGGGTAACGGTGATGGATTGGCTAAGCATGTCTCTAGACCTAAACCCTAGCATCTGTGGGGCATCCTCAAATGGAAGGTGGAGGAGCGCAAGGTCTCTAACATCCACCAGCTCCGTGATGTCGTCATGGAAGAGTGGAAGAGGACTCCAGTGGCAACCTGTGTAGACCTGGTGAACTTCATGCCTTGAACTTCAAGAGGGTTAAGGCAGTGCTGGAAAATAATGGTGGACACACAAAATATTGACACTTTGGGCCCAATTTGGACATTTTCATTTAGGGGTGCACTCACTTTTGTTGCCAGCAGTTTAAACATTAATGGTTGTGTGGTGAATTATTTTGAGGGGACAGCAAATTTACACTGTTATACAAGCTGTACACTCACTACTTTACATTGCAGCAAAGTGTAATTTCTTCAGTTTTGTCACATGAAAAAGATATAATAAAATATTTACAAAAATGTGAGGGGTATACTCACTTTTGTGAAATACTGTAGGTGTCCCTTGTTCCCATCTCAAAAAGTTGGGAGGTATGATGTATGCACAACAGTATCAAATAACAGAGCCCAATAGTTTACATTCCTTCTAACTATGGACCATTCTAGGATGGTTAAACAAAACATGGATACCCTGGCAAATGCTCTCAAAAATAAATGGTATTCTGCGAAATGGGAGTGATTTTAAAAGGCTCAGTAAAGAGTGACAGAACTTGTATCATACCTAAAAAGTGACAGACCCTTCATCTTGTTAAAAGGACAGTACTCACGTGACAGACTAATTCCCATAACAAGCCTGTCTATGGTTCAAGCTCCTTTCGATCTAAGCAATGCAGGAAAAGTGGGGCAATGTAAATAGCTGTAAAGAATATGAACAGTGAACTTAATTTAGAAAATTATTGATTGTATTGACACAGATGGTGATCAATTCACACCTAAGCCAGAAAATGATAGCTGGGAAGCAAAAGATTGAAAAATGTATATGGTAACTTGGATCATTTCTGTGCTAAATGATAATCAAATCATTCCAATTTATAAAATAACTAGTTCATTAAATGTGAAGCTGAAGTATGACTGTTATCTAAAGCTAATAATCACAGCCTTTATTACATTTTCCAATTGTAAAAAAATGTAATTGAGTTACTGAATTCAGAAAACATTTCTATTTTGATCCAGTGCTCTTCACTCTTGCTTTCAAAAGTCAGCCTTTATCTGGTATACAATGTGATCATGATGGTTTTGATCATAACATGTAACTGCCAGTGATGGGAGAATTTGTCCAGGTTCGAGTCACCAAAGGTTCAGCGAATCTTGTTCAAGTTTTGACTAACCCAAACATTGAAGGGCTAGTAGGCAAACTACTGTAAAACAGGCATGAGAAGCTGGGTACTGCCATGGGAAAAATGTACCAATGCAAAAAGAAAAAAAAAAGTTAAAATAGTGTACAGCAGGGAGAGGGTATTTTTTAATGCGCAACATTCTATGGCAACCTTGAAAATACATACATCTTTTAAATATAATTCTTGGAGGATGCCCTAAAGCTGTACGTTCCTTTGTTTGGCCTCACCCATCAGCAGGTATATTTATAGCATACTTTGGTGTGTGGCACCCAAAGGCTAACACTGATTGTTCCTAGCATGGGGCTTTCAGCACCAAACACAAATTATATTTAATGTTTCCAAAAATGTCCCTGACCAAGACCAAGAAGCGCTTTGTTCAATCCACCAGGCAAATCATACATCCACCAGTAGTCCTCCAATAGTCACTGCAATGGTACTAAAGATAGTAACTCCGCCCGGGACACAAAAGGGGTACTTATAGTGTAGTAATTTTTATTATAACTTTTTCACTCACAAAGGTCTGTGCCCCGCCTGGCACTGAGGGATTTTAAGCGTGTGCGATAAATGAAGTGGAGTAGTGCTGTGCTCTCCATGCCTTGTTTTGGGTTTTGGACTGAGCATTCTCGTCACGTTGGACCCGGAAGCGATGAGTCACTGCTTCAGCGTCTGTTTCGTCGTGCTTGGAGTCTTCAGGAAGTGACAACACGCCATTTCCGTTGGCTTATATCAAGGGAAAAGCAATCCCATTGGTTGGGCTTCTCCAAAATGGAGGAGCAGGGACAAAAAGTGCAAATAGCAGTCTCAGTATCTGCAGACGCTTAATATTCCCACTACAGAGGGGCAGCTTACACAGTTATTCTTTTGGAACAAAGACTGGAGGGCGCCATAAGCTCTCTCGTTCACATGCTTTAGACCCCTATATATATATATATATATATATATATATATAAGGAATCTTCTGTTAAGGCAGCCCTCCTTTTTTCTTCCTTAGCTATAGAATTGCTGTTTTTAACCCAGGGGGTCCAATCAGTTTTCTTCCCGGATTGAGGCACCATGGAGGTATGCAGGAACACCCCATTCATTTGGACGCAGGGATCAAACAGATCTATAAAGTAATGGAAAAGCAGATCATAGCGTGGTGGAACATAACCACGCTGGAACAATACTTAAAGGAAAACATCACTTCCAGGAGCCTAAGGTGGGATGTAGGTCCCAATGATGGCATGGAGGATGAAAATCTTGTTAAATCAAATTTGGGAGTCTTAAAACAAGACATTTCAGATGAGATAGCAAGTCCAGATTGAAAGAATAGGTGCAATTTATTCCATACACTGCAGTGGAGAGACAAAACACAAACAGAGACCCAGCTCAGGTGAGCTGAGCAAAGAAGGAAATATCTCTGATCTAAAAAACATTCAGCAAAACAATTTATACATATGAATATGCATGAGATGTGGGTGTGTTTTTAGAATATTCTAGGTGTGATCATAAAACTTAGTCCAATCAGTGTCCGTATCTTCTTATTAGCAATCAAGTAGTTAAGTGGGTGGTTTTGCCATGTGACTGATAGAAAATGAAACGGAACATGTAAGTCGCCATTAAAATTCAGCATAGACTGGATTTAGATAAGGAGTCCATTCATGAAGCCAAAAGGGAGTAGTTCATGTCATCACATATGCAAGAGTTTTGTTTTCTCAGGAATAGAAGCAAAAATACCCAAGGAAAGTAAGAAACAAGCGTATTATAAATTCTCTATTGACCGTCTCTATTTATATATATATATATATAACTCAACATTATCAGACCCCTATAATTCTACTTAATCTACTCACTGAATGGTGTCAATTTTTAAAAGAAACTTATGGGAGTCATCAACAGAAGAAAAACCAAACTCAAGTTGCTGGAGACCCAACTTGGCACACTAAAGGAAAAAGTGGCACCCTTCTCTGATAGTCCAGGGTATAAGATTAAAACCAAAAAGTTCTTACTAAACAGGATAATGAGACCAAAATAAGAAAATTAAAAAATATCAGGAGATACAAAGGACTCTAAGGAGAACAAAATGTATAAATGACAAGAGATAGGTACCCAACCTATGGAGGTATCAGTTAACCAAGGACCCAAAGTACCCACGCAAAAACAAATACATCTCAACCCAAACCCTCTAAACAAAAAGCCCCCCAAAAAAACCCATGGAGTACAACTACCCCTACAGACCCACCCCCCAGCAAGGGGAGGAGGGGCCTTCCTTCTGGGAAAATGCTTCACCCAGAACCCCTCAGTACAGGGTACTGGTACAGAATTATTATGTGCCTCTCAGGGACCAATTCCCTGAAACACCCTCTACCCCAGGCACTAATGGTTACCCCTTCACAACAAGATCCACTAGAGGCAATGGGAGAGGAAACAATAGAAGTAGGGGAAGGGGGAGGGGTAGGCCTCCCTATAGCCCCCATATTCTTAGATTGTAAGCTCTAACGAGCAGGGCCCTCTGATTCCTCCTGTATTGAATTGTATTGTAATTGTACTGTCTGCTCTAATATTGTAAAGCGCTGCGCAAACTGTTGGCGCTATATAAATCCTGTATAATAATAATGATAATAATCCCCATAATACATACCACTCACAAGGGAGGAATGGAGGGAATGAAGAGAACCTTTCAAAATCACCCAACCAGAATGCCCACGGGGGGGCAATTATCACAACACCCAAAGGGGAGCATCAGCACCCTATTCCCAACAATTATCCCACAGGGGGAAATGTAGGAGCGGCTGTAGAGGGGTCAGAAAACAAAAGAAAGAGAGAGACCTAACTAAAGGAATTTTTAATCTCACAGATATCTCCTTCACAAAGGAAGGATTGGAGGTTTTAGGAGAAGGATTAAAATTTGCACCCACCCAAGTTTTAGACAAGTTTAAATTAGACAAGGTCTAGACTTAGAAAAATTTACTAGAAGTCTCAATGTTAAAAAATTCTTTGAGGAACACCCCAATAGGATGTTGAAACCCACAAAAAATCCTCTCATCAATTCATTGAGGTTTTTAAACGTATGCTGCAGGAGGATATCAAACAGATTGCTCCTAAACCTAATCGTAACACGTAAATAGGAGATGCTATTAAAAAACTATCCTCCAAAGTCCCTAAAATACCAGTAATTTACAAGGTGCCAAAATTCATAAAAATAAAATTACCCCACCAGGAAGACCTATAATACGTGGAATAGGTTCCCTGTATTCTAGACTGGGGGAGTACATACTGTAGATATTTTCCTCCAACCAATAGCCAAACAAGGCAAGGCATACTTGAAAGATAATAGGCAGCTTATCAATTTACTAAGTAATGTAGAGGTGGGAGATCACACACTGCTGGCTATAGATGATGTGGAATCTCTCTATACCAACATCAGACAACCAGATGCCATAGAAGCCACTAAGTGGGCTTTAAGCAAGTATACAGACCTACCTCCCTTCAAAGGGGTTTTCTAGTAGAGGCATTGAATATGGCCATGACTAACAACTATTTTTGGCATCCTGGGGATTTCTACAACCAATTCAAGAGGGTAGCAATGGGGTCTAGATATGCCCCAAGCATAGCCAACATATTTCGAAATAAATGGGAGGAGGAGCCGATTTTCAACAACCAATGGCCACAACTCAGGATGTACCTACTGTGTAGAAATGACGTGTTTATCATTTGGGAGGGCCAACAGGAGGAACTTGAAATGTTCCTAACTCACATGAACAACAATAGGTACAGTATTAAGTTCACCAAAAGTTGGGATCAAGACTGTATACAATTTTTGGATTTGGAAGTCTTTAGAGTGGGATTGAGTTTGGGGACTCGCACTCACTTTAACCGGTTCCCGACCGGCTTGCTTACATTTACTGCTGTAGAGTGGCTCTGTCCCGCAAATCACCATTTATAAACGGGGGGCTCGCTCTCATGCCCGCCACACTCTGCAGGAGTGTGGCCATGGCTCAGGCAGACTCGAACTCCGCCGACGAGCCGCGATTGCCTAGCAGAGAACAAAAACAGGGTACAGCCGATGTAAACCCGGCGGTTCCCTGCTCTGCAAGGCAGCATAACAGAGATCTACTGATCCCTGTCACTGGGATCAGTTAGATCTCTTATGCCCTTGGCAGCCCAGCCCCCTCACAGTTAGAACACGCCTAGGGAACAAACTTAACCCCTATATCACCCCCTGCAGGTTAACCCCTTCACTGCCAATGACATTTACACGCTGTGTAAATGTCATTGGTCCCAAAAGTGTCAAAACATGTCGGTTGCAATATCACAGTCCCGATAAAAATCGCAGATCGCCAGCATTACTAGTAAAAAAAAAATTGTAAAAACTCCAGAAATGAATTCTCATGGTTTGTAAAAGCAGCAACTTTTGTGCAAACCAATCAATAAACGCCAATTGCGATTTTTTTTTTTTAACAAAAATATGAGGAAGTATATAAATCGGCCAAAACTGATGAATACATTTTTTTTTTATATTTTTTTGGATTTGTATTTTAGCAAAAAGTAAAAAATATTGTTTTTCTTGCAAAATTGTCGCTCTTTTTTTGTTTATAGCGGTGATCAGAAATGACGCAGAGGTGATCAAATACCACCAAAAGAAAGCTCTATTTGTGGGAAAAAAGGACGCTAAATTTCATTTGGGTACAACATCACGCGACCGTGCATTTGTCAGTTAAAGAGACGCAGTGCCGAATCTCAAAAAGTGCTCTGGTCCTAACGTGGAAAATCCTTCCAGGGCTGAAGTGGTTAAGGAGATGGATAGAAATGGCTATATCTCACAAAGAAGCTGCCACCACCCAAATTGGATTAGGGCTATCCCTAAGGGTCAATACCTTAGAATTAAAAGGAACTGCAAATTAGACAAAGATTATAAAATGCAAACAGACAAGCTGATAGAGAGATTTGTAGAAAAAGGTTACAATCGACATCAACTAGAGCATACTAGAAACCAGGTGGGCAATATGGATAGGAATTCGTTGTTGGTCCCAAAGCAAAAGGAAACAAGTGGAGTCCAGTTCACTGCAGCTTTCATCACTGGATTCAACACTCAGTACAGGGACGTGGAAAAAGCCATCGAAAAATATTGGCCAATACTACTTAAGGATCACACATTAAGTAGGATCGTCCCAAGAAAACCTAAGTCTATATATTGTAGGACTCCAGGGCTGCGTAACATGCTGGCCAAGAATGTTACCCAACCTCCAAAAAGACCACCCACATTTCTGGATCGACAGTGATTCCATAAGAGCAGGAGGTGCAAAGCCTGCAAAACAGTTAGGGACAAAACAAGGAAAACAAACAAATTCCAATTTGTGATCACAGGCAAATAATATGACATTAGGCAACTGATTACCTGTGATTGCAGATATGTCACATATCTGCTTATGTGTCCCTTTAATTACCAATGTGTAGGCCAGACCACCATGACCTTGGCTAAAGGAGTGGGGAAACATATAGCAGATATTAAAAAGGGTTTCAAACATCATAGTGTTTCCAACCACTTTAGGCAGGTACACAATAGGGACCCATCCCTATTAAGATTTTGGGGCATCGATAAGGTCGCCCCCATTGGAGGGGTTCCGATATGACCAAAAGAGTTTCTCAAATGGAAACCCAGTGGATATACAGGATCCAATCTCTATTTCCACAGGCTCTAAACATAGATATAGATCTGAAATGTTTTATCACAGATTTTTAATATGCAGTGATTCCTTGGTACTAAAGTTAACTTTATAATTAGTATAGGGGGTTATTGTAATGGATTTATCCAGATAAGGAGCCCCCACGGTTTATTGTATTAGACTTCATTGGGTGGGTACTTAGCTTGTATTTTAATATTTTTCAATTATAATAATCACAATATTTTTTTTAATTTGGTGTATATTTACGTTTTATACAGACTAATATAGACTAATACAAACCTATGGTTTTAGCCATTCCCAATCCCATCACATACATGGGGTATGTTATTCCTATTCCAGGGTATATGAATCATAGGGCCCACACTTAACCATACAGCTATTGGGGCATATGGGTTATTCCACGTGTAGGATTATTTTGTCCTCATGGAGGATTTATTGTGTGGGCTCTCTGTATAGGGGTACATCCAAATAGTTGTATGTAACGTTATTGTTATTTTTTTTAAATAGTTCTTTGTTTTTAACGTATTTAACTTCTATAATCAGGGTTTTGGATATTTAACGCTATATAATTAAAAATGTTTTTAGATATGCCAATAGTCATGGGAATATTAAGCATGTGCAAATACTGAGGCTGGTGGAGCCTACTATTTGCACTTTTTGTCCCTGCTCCTCCATTTTGGAGGAGCCCAACCAATGGGATCGCTTTTCCCTTGATATAAGCCAACCGGAAATGTTGTGTTGTCAGTTCCTGAGGATGGCAAGCATGGCAAAAGGGACATTAAAGCAGTGACCCATCACTTCTGGGTCCAACATGATGAGAATCCTCAGTCCAACACCCAGAACGAGGTGTGGAGAGCACGCCAGCACTACTTCACTTCATTTATCGCACACGCCTAAGATCCCTCAGTGTCAGACGGGGCACAGACCTTTGTGAGTACAAGATCTTATAGTTAATTTTGACATCAGTTTTAATAAAAATGACTACACGATAAGTTCCCCTTTTGTGTCCCAGGTGGAGTTACTATCTTTAGTGCCATCGCTGTGACCATTGGAGGACTACTGTTGGATGTATTATTTGGTCCTGGTGGATTGAACAAAGCGCTTCTTGACCCCCTGTAATAAGGGGTCATCGCTATCTGGTGAGAGGCCACCCCTTCCAGAACACTTTTTTGGTGCAGCACTTTCAGGACATTGGAGCATGCTTTTTTATTGTTGGCACGTTGGAGATGGGAATGGTCACATTGGACTTTTTTCTTGAAACTGTTGGCTACTAATGTGTTTCATCGATGCAAATTATATGATATATTTGTTTACAGATGATTTTATGCACTGGACACTTTATATTTATTTATCAACTTATATGCACTTTTTACTTTATTTTGCACATGGGATAAATATATTAGTGGCATATTTGCACAATTAGCGCCATCACCTTTACTTTCATTGGTTATTTAACTCTAACACTTAACCCTTGCCCTAACCCAAACCCTTAATCTTAAAATTCAGTCTTAAACTGACCCTAACCTCTTCATAGCAGAATCAATTATGACTATCTGTTTCTGCAGAGAACAATAGTATACAGTATGTGACCTTAGGGTAAGCTAAGTAAAATATATTAACAAATAAATGAATAGAACACCACAAAAAGCTGTTCTTAAAGGGGAACGTGTACCTGCCTGCCCGCTTCCTTCTGCCTCCCACAAGTTCTTATTGGTTGGTCATTAACCACTTCAGCCCTGGAATGTTTTACCTCCTTAATGACCAGGCCATTTTTTGGGAAACGGCCCTGTGTTACTTTAACTGACAATTGCACGTCGTGCGATGTGGTACCCAAATAAAATTGATTTCCTTTTTTTCCCCACAAATAGAGCTTTCTTCTGGTGGTATTTGATCACTTCTGTGGTTTTTATTTTTGTGCTATAAACAAAAAAAGATTGACAATTTTGAAAAAAAATAACAATATTTTTTACTTTCTGCTATAAAACATATCCAATAAAAAATTGTAAAAAATCGAATTATTTCTTCAGTTTAGGCCAATATGTATTCTGCTACATATTTTTGGTAAAACAAATCCCAATAAGCATATATTGGTTTGTTTGCGCAAAAGTTATAGCGTCCACAAACTATGGGATATTTTTATGGCATTTTTATTTATTTATTTATTTATTTTTTTACTAATAATGGCGATGATCAGTGACTTTTTTAGCGGGATTGCGGTGGACAAATCGGACACCTAACTGGCACTTTTGACACTTTTTTGGGAACCAGTGACATTATAATGATCAGTGCTAAAAATATGCATTGTTACTGTACTAATGACACTGGCAGGGAAGGATTTAACACCAGGGGTGACCAAAGGGTTATGTGTGTCCCTAGGAGGTGCTTACTAACTGTGTGGGGGATGGACTGACTGGGTGAACACAGAGGCCGGTGTTCCTGCTTAGCAGGGACAGAAGATCTCTGTGTCCTCTCCTATCAGAACAGCAGATCACCATTCTGCCTCCCTGGGGAATTATCGCGGGTGGCCGGCGAACATTGGGTGCGCACGGACCCACTGATTGGCTCCCCCTCTGTCCAATGGGCGTGCGCGAGCGCCCACAGTATCTATTGCATGAAATGACGTACAGGCACGTGATTTTGCGCATTAGAGCCAGCCTACCATAGTACATATGCGGTAGGTGATCTTTAAGTGGTTAAAATTATTATTAGTAGCAGCATTAATTTTTGATATTATTTACATATTGGCTCTATGAGGAAATCCACATGGACGAATCATGTCAGAGTATAACTGCACATAGGACTGAATATGTGGCAGCCACGCTGATCCAATGGAGACACAGAGGTAGGGAGCTGCACCGTGAAGCAGTGAGGCACTGGAGATCTGGCTCATACAGGGAAAACGGGTACACTGATGGCTTGTTTTAATGGTTGAAGGCAATGATTTTTAATTTGTTTGAGAGCATTATATGGTTTTAATAAACTCTGAATGTGAAACAAGATATTTTTTTCTGGACAAGGGAACCATGAAATATGTGTGGAGGTGTCATTAACCATTTCAGCTCTGCATATCGATCTTCATAGATGTGAGGCATTGAGTTTTGGTGGTCGTCACGGGCACTGCATGAAGTAGGAATTATTTGAATATACACTATATTGTCAAACGCATTGGGACACCTGCCTTTGCACGCACATGAACTTTAATGGCATCCCAATCTTAGGCTGTAGGGTTCAATATTGAGTTGGCCCACCCTTTGTAGCTATAACAGCTTCAACTCTTCTGGGAAGGCTGTCCACAAGGTTTAGGAGTGTGTCTATGGGAATGTTTGACCATTCTTCCAGGAGTGCATTTGTGAGGTAAGGCACTGATGTTGGACGAGAAGGCCTGCTCGAAGTCTCCACTCTAATTCATCCCAAAGGTGTTCTATCAGGTTAAGGTCAGGACTCTGTGCAGGCCAGTCAAGTTCCTCCACCCCAAACTCGCTCATTCATGTATTTATGGACCTTGCTTTGTGCACTGGTGCGCAGTTATGTTGGAACAGGAAGGGGCCATCCCCAAACTGTCTCCACAAAGTTGGGAACATGAACTTGCCCAAAATGTCTTGGTATGCTGGCGCCTTAAGAGTTCCCTTCACTGGAACTAAGGGGCCAAGCCCAGCCCCTGAAAAGCAACTCTACGCCATAATCCCCCCTCCACCAAATGATTTGGACCAGACTGTAGACATAATACAAGAGATGGTCAGAGACTGTGGATATAATACAAGAAATGGTTAGGCATTGCGGGTGAACCTAATGCAGGAGATGGTCAGAGACTGCAGACATGGCACAAGAAATGGTGAGAGACTGAGAATATCACACAAGAGATGGTCAGAGATGGTGGACATGGCACAGGAGGTGTTCAGAGACTACAGACACGATACAAGAGATGGTCAGAGACTGCAGACATGATACAAGAGAAGAGAAGGTCAGAGACTGTAGACATGATACAAGAGATGGCCAGAGAATGCAGACATAATACAAGAGATGGTTAAAGAACATGCTGTAGGAGTTATTGGAGACTAGGGACATATTACCTGAGACTGCTAGAAATTGTTGCTATACTAGGGCAATACAGAAACACAGATTAGTGTCAGAAGGGGGGGCGTGACTCTATACAGAAAGTTCTAGAGGGCCGCAGGTTGGACACCAGGGCTCTGGTGGCATTGCACTATTTTATGTCTCTGTTGTGTTTTTTTTTTGTGGGGCCTATTCTTATTTTTTTTTTGCCTGCAAGGGAAAAGTGTGTGAATGTGGAGTAAGGAACTACTTATGTCTTCAAATGACTCCATTCGACGCTGAGGTCGTCATGCCCCAATGTGTTAAGACCCACTAGATGACTATGTGTGTGCCGGGTTACTTACTATACACCTCTTTAATAACTTCAGACCAGACATTGACAATGATTCAATACTATACTTGACAATAGTGTTAAATAAACACCTTACATTCAAACAGGCAAGATATGATACTTCCCTACTACTTACTATAACTACAGGCTAAGAGCTGCCCTGAAATACCGGAATTGATGCAGCCCACCAAGCATAAGTAAATAAAATAGTAATAGAAATAATAGTAATAGGACAGAGCAGCTCTAGTCACTTACTGTATGTACAAAGTAGCCGTGTGGTGACACCATTTGCTTCTATCTGCAGGCAAAAGCATCAACCAGCCAGCAATACTAACAGTGCCAGGTAGAAGAAGAGGCATTGAGTACTACTGCCAGTGGCAAAGCTTTTTGTGTCAGCAAAGTGTTGGTGTCTGCAAGTGAACATGACAATCTTTCCATGATCAATTTAGAGCTGGACCAAGCCAAGTTTCAAAGTATATGAATCCATCTTGCAGAGAATTCACAAAAATGTCTGCTGTCACACCACAACCTAAACAGATAATTTCCTCGACATCACTCCCCCTTTCAAGTGGAACTAAACTGCATATGAGCACCACAAATTAAAAATGCTATTTCATAAATTTTAAATATTCAAAGTAAACTCCCCTATACATCCATGTCTCCATGCTTTCACTTTGACCCCCCACCCCCAGGATTTCTGGATGTGGCCATCTTGAGAAAGGGCAGATGATTCCTGTAGAATCTGTCCTTAGCTCAGGCATTCAGGCAGGAGGGTGTGCTTAGCTGAGAAAACCCCTCCTCCCCTCCAAAAGACTCCTTGGGAGTATGACATCATTTGCCTAGGCATGGAAGCAGGAAGTAAATGAAGAAACGTGAAAACAAATATTTAAAACAAGAAAATATGATATACTTTCCTATTTATTTACTAATGCTATAAGCATATTAGGCTGGGTTCACACAAGTCGCATTACGTCACCAAATCAAGGTTTCCCTATGAGAGACGTCTTAACTGGTCTGACACAAGTCGGTCCGACTTTGAAAAAGGTTCCTGTACTACTTTGGTCCGACTTTGGTCCTACGTCAGCCCATTGAATATCACTGAAGTAAGATCAAAGTCGGACCTTGTCCTAACCATCCGACTTGTGACATCTGACATGGTGATTACAGCAGCAGTAAAAGGAATTTATCTCACACTAGGTCAAGTCACTATCGCAAAGTCGGAGCAAAATCTTATCTTGTTCATTCAAGTCGGATGGAAGTTGGACCAAAGTAGAACCGATGTTGCAGGGCAAAGTAGTATCAAAAGTCTGACCGTTTTTGTGTCGTATAGTGTGAACCCAGCCTAAGGATTAAAAAATACTAATTGTTGATTGAGAGAGTGAAGTTCCACTTTAAGCACTTCCTCCCAGATGTAAACAACACTTTCATGGTCATTTAACAAGCATTCTTGATGCTTTTTCTAGGCTTCAAAAACTCAACAAAAATGTTTCAAAAACACATAATTTATGCTATAGACTCATCAATGATTGTTGCTTCTTTCTCATAATCAACAAATGTGTGGTAAAACCTTGATAGTTATGGTGAAGCTGTTGGTTTGGAAGGGGGGCAGGGGATTTTTTTTTATTTGCTGTTTCTGTCATATTTAATGCAAAACCAAATATAAAAGAATTACAAAAAAAAAAAACAAAGCTGTGCTTCTAAAAGTTTTTTAGCTGAGCTGAATTACAGTGCAAACAAGGTACCTGATTTCATATTTTTAAATAAATGTTAGTCAAGAGGAAGCTTTATGGTTTATGTTGTGATTGGTGAATTTTAAAGCGCTCAATCCTCTACACAAACATAGTTCCCCAGATCCCTTAAGTACAGGTCATATAGAAGAATCTGACTGACGTGTTTCTTTTTTCAGCCAATGGTTGTAAATAAGGGTCCTCTAATTGGATAATAAAGCTTAATAGCCATCATTTAATATGCTTTATGCTACCAGTCCACATTGCCTATAGATCAGTGTAAGTTGTTTTAGATGTGCAGCCAAGCAACAGAAACTCATAAAATATGTATAATTGTGAGGAAGACTATCACTTAATGTTTTCTTCCTGCTCTGTCATTTATAAGTGTCCATTAAAATGAAAGCAATGGGAACATGGTGTGAACGCAATACGTTATTGTAATTGCTTATATTCTACATTTCATGTCTTTCAGGCTGGGTTCACACTAGTCCAATTCTCGGACCGACATGAGGAGCACAAGTCACATTACGTCAGAAAAACAATGATTCCCTATGAGAGCCATCTTAACTGGTCCGATTTGTGCTTTTCAAAGTCGGACCGACTTTGAAAAAGGTTCCTGTACTACTTTTGTCTGACTTTTATCCTACTTCAGCCCATTGAAAGGCATTGAAGTCGGATCAAAGTCGTATCAGTGTCTTCACTGATCCGACTTTAGCATGCGACTTGTGCTCTGGGGATCATGAAGGGGAACTCCACACCAAATTTAAAAAAAAAAAACTGGCATGGGGTCCCCCTCCAGGAGCATACAGGACCCTTTGGTCTGGTATGGATTTTAAGGGGACCCCCACGCCAAAAAACAGTGTGGGGTCCCCCTCAAAATCCATACCAGACCCTTATCCAAGCACGCAGCCCGGCAGGCCAGGAAAGAGGGTGGGGACGAGCGAGTGCCCCCCCTCCAGGACCATACCAGGCCGCGTGCCCTCAACATGGGGAGTATGGGTGCTTTGGGGCGGGGGGGCTCTGCGCCCGCCCCTCCCAAAGCACCTTGTTCCCATGTTGATGAGGACAAGGACCTCTTCCCAACAACCCTGGCCGTTGGTTGTCGGGGTCTGCAGGCAGGGACTTATCAGAATCTGGAAACCCCCTTTAACAAGGGGGCCCCCAAATGCCGGCCCCCCACCCTATGTAAATGAGTATGGGGTACATCGTACCCCTACCCATTTACCTGGAAAGAAATATGTACAAAAACACACTACACAGGGTTTTAAAATATTTTATTAAATCAGCTCCGGCGTCTTCTCCCCTCTCCGGTTTCTCCTTTCTTCGGCTCTTTTGCGGGGTCTTCCATCTTCTGAGGGGTCTTCTTTCTTCTCCTTCTCTGCGGCGTCTTCTGCTCTTTTGCCGGTCTTCTCCACTGTCCTCTTCCCTCTCTTCTTCTTCTTCTCCTTCTTCTTCCCATGTTGACACGACGCGATCTCCTTCACGAATGCCCTCTCCACTGTGTGCTGTGCCTTATATTGGCATGGGGGGTCACCAGATGACATCACCCGGAGGCCCCGCCCCCACATGATGTCACTGCTCCGCCCCAGGATGCGACATCATATGGGGGTGGGGCCTCCTGGTGATGTCATCTGGTGGCCACGCCCCATGCCAATATAAGGCACAGCGCACAGCGGAGAGGGCATTTGTGAAGGAGATTGTGTCCTGTCAACATGGGAAGCAGAAGAAGAAGAGAGGAAGAAGAGAGGGAAGAGGACAGCGGAGAAGACCGGCAAAAGAGCAGAAGACGCCGCAGAGAAGGAGAAGAAAGAAGACCCCTCAGAAAATGGAAGACCCCGCAAAAGACCCGAAGAAAGAAGACACTGGAGAGGGGAGAAGACCGTCGGAGCTGATTTAATAAAATATTTTAAAAAGCTGTGTAGTGTGTTTTTTTTGGACTTTTTTCCAGGTAAATGGGTAGGGGTACGATGTACCCCATACTCATTTACATAGGGAGGGGGGCCGGCATCTGGGGGCCCACTTGTTAAAGGGGGGCTTCCAGATTCTGATAAGTCCCCGCCCGCAGACCCTGACAACCAACGGCCAGGGTTGTCGGGAAGAGGCTCTTGTCTTCATCAACATGGGGACAAGGTGCTTTGGGGTGGGGAGCGCAGAGCCCCCCCTGCCCCAAAGCACCCATACTCCCCATGTTGAGGGCACGCGGCCTGGTATGGTCCAGGAGGGGGGGGGGGCGCTCGCTCGTCCCCACCCCCTTTCCTGGCCTGCCGGGCTGCGTGCTCGGATAAGGGTCTGGTATGGATTTTGGGGGGGACCCCAGGCATGGGGGTTCCCTTAAAATCCATACTAGACCAAAGGGCCTGGTATGCTCCTGGAGGGGGACACCATGCCAGTTTTTTTTTTAATTTGGCGTGGAGTTCCCCTTCATGATCCCCAGAGCACAAGGTGCCTGGCATTGTCGGGATCAAAGTCGGATCCCTGTTCACAGACAAACGGTCCAACTTTGACCCTTGGTAGGACCGTAAATCGCACAACAAAGTAGGATCAAAGTCGGACCGTTTTTGTGTCGGATAGTGTGAACCCAGCCTCAGAGGTGTAATACAATTTACCATTGAGATCTAGACTTTATTGTTTTTGACAGGAGGAAGGGAAGGTTTAGAATATGTTAGTTACATATTAAGTCGGGTTGAATAAAGACACTTTTTTTCCACTGAATTTTTTAAAAAAACCTCTTTTTATGAATTTGGAAATAATGCTCACTATATAAAGTGACCCTGGTGCTATATATTTTCTTTGGGATCGGGTCGGATCGGCTTCAAAAAAGGTATGTATACTGATTTCTTCTTTACAGGGCTAGATAGGTTAGTGTTAGATCATGGATAATAGATGCATACTTTAAGAGCATTGTCACCAGAATAGGCTGTGCTCATTAAAAGATTTACCCTTATCTTTTGTTTTGGTGACAGCTCTAAAATTCTGGATTTTGCTTTACTTTCTATCTCAGTGAAAATGGTCACCAGGACAAATAGAGAAGGTAAATCTACCCAGCTGAATCACAGACAGCAACAAAAACATGACAGTGGTTCTAATGCATCACTATTCTATAAAAACAAAACAAAACAATGGCCATAAATACAGATGTCCCTTCCAGCATAGCTGGGAGCTTGAAATTCCACTAGAATTCACTCTACCTATTGTTTGCCATGGAGTCACCTTTTGTTTTCCATGGAAAATCTGTTTTAGCTATCCCTATGTAATCTAGAAAACCTGTGGTAGGGCCAAGAAACAATAGTGCAGCACAATGGCAACTGCAGATCAAAATGTTGCATTTTTCCTACCTAAACACACTCATACTAAATATGAAACTTTTTTAAATACCAAAAACACACTGACACTGATGTAATATTAAAGTGTTACTAAACCCAGGAGCCTGCATTCACTATATCTGGTCTTCCACAGTACACAGAACATGGAAATGAAACAGTTTTAGTAAATATAAACTGCTAAATACCTTTTCTCATCAGCAGTTAGAGCAGTCGTGTGACTTCTATCATCCATCTCACT